>JANJGN010000015.1:120528675-120691175 GCA_026770705.1 Isurus oxyrinchus
TCCCAAGCCCTCACCTCTAAAGGGTGCGGTTGTTCCCTCGCAAAGGCTCCCCCTCAAGTTCCCGGGTATCAGAAAAATCCCGGGCAGAATGGGGATGAGGTTGCGAGTACAGCCCTGATCTTCTGACCTTGAAGGGGGAAAGCAAAACGCTTCATATTTCTGGATCGGCCTTTGCTTCCCCAAAAAGCGCTGAATCTCCCCACCCACCCCCCCCCCCACCACCCTCCCACCCCCCTCCCCCCCCTCCCCCACACCCCCCACCCCCCCCCACCACCGGGGGTTTTTAATGTCGCGCTGCGGGTTTGCCCTCCCGTGCGTGGGCAGCGCAGCCTGGGTGAACAGTGAAAGCCAGCCGACTATTCGACTGCGGGGGGCGTCACAACCCAGCGGCACCCCCGTCCTCACCCAAGGGCAGACCACACACGGGGTGGGGGTGGGGGTGGGGGTGGGGCACGTTTCGACGTGGGTCAGGATTGGGAGTTTCCCTGGAGATTTCTGCTCTGGCCAAAACCAACTAATTGAGCACAAAACCAGGAATCGGGGCTGGGGACTTTCCTGCTTTGTACAGCAATGAAGACTTGCATTTATGTAGCAGCTTTAACATAGGTAAACTGGCCCAAGGCACTTCACGGGTGTGTTATCAGGCAAAATTTGACACTGAGCCACATAAAAAGTTATTAGGACAGGTGATTAAAACCTTTGTCAAACAGGTAGCTTTTAAGGAGAAACTTAAGAAGGGAGATGAAAGAAAAGACTTGCATTTATATAGTGCCTTGGACAACTGCAAGATATTCCAAAGCACTTTACAGCCAATAAAGTGCTTTTGAGCTGTAATTATGTTGTAATGGGGTAAGCACAGCAGCCAACTGCGCACAGCAATCTCCCACAAGCAGCAATATGGTACTGACTAGATAGGCTGGTAAGATGGGCAGAGCAGTGGCAAATGAAATCTAACCCTGAGACGTGTGAAGTGATGCATTTTGGGAGGACTAACACTGCAAAGGAATAAACAATGAATGGTAGGTACAGAGGATCAGAGGGACCTTGGTGCACATGCCCATAGATCCTTGAGGGCCGCAGCACAGACAGACAAAATGATTAAGAAAGCATATGGGATATTTGCCTTAATTAGTTGAGACATAGAATATAAGAGCAGGGAGGTTATGTTGGAGCTGTATAAAATGCTAGTTAGGCCACAGCTGGAGTACTGTGCGTGGTTCTGGTTGCCACCCTATAGGAAGGATGTGATTGCACCGGAGAGGGTGCAGAGGAGATTCACCAGGATGTTGCCTGGGCTGGAGGCCCTGAGCTATGAAGAGAGACTGGATAGGTTAGGATTGTTTTCCTTAGAGGAGAGAAGGTTGAGGGGGGGGGAACCTGATAGAGCTACAAAAAATTATGAGGAGCATAGATAGGAAGAAATTTTTCCCCTTGGTGGAGGGATCAATAACCAGGGGGCATAGATTGAAGGTAAAGGGCAGGAGGTTTAGAGGGGATTTGAGGAAAAATTTTTTCACCCCTGGAACACATTGCCTGAGGGGGTGGTAGAGGTGGGAACCCTCACAATATTTAAAAAGTATTTAGATGAGCATTTGAAATGCCATAGTTTACAGACAGGGCTATAGGTAAGTGCTGGGAAATGGGATTAGAACAGATAGGTACTTGATGGCCGGCACAGAAACGATGGGCCGAAGGGTTTGTTTCTGTGCTGTATAACTTCATAACTCTATGACTCTATGACCAGATATTCTATTTTAGTAAAGTAGGTTGAGGGATAAACATTAGCCAGAGGAATATGGATAACTCTTCAGTGAAACAGTGCCGTTAATCCATGAGAAGGTAAATGGTGTCTCAGTTTGATGTCTCATCTGAAAAATGACACTTCCGACAGTGCAGCACCGGAGTGTAAGCTGAGATTTTTGATAAGCATTTAAAAATACAACAATGAGCGAATATTCAAAAATATGAGACGGGATAAAAAGAAGATTATTTGTTCAGTTCGGAGCTACATGTTTCTTTTTCTCCCTCCCTCTCATAAAAAAAGCTGAAGCTGAATGAGGTTATCCACAGCCACGTGTGTATTTCAACATTACCTGGGGCACGTCCAGAAGTTCCCTTGAGCTGGCCAGGTAGTTCCAGCGAGCTGGAGGAGGACTTGAACCCGCAGCCTTCTGACTCAGGTGCAAAAGCGGAAAGAGAAGTGGGGAGGTTGGAGAGGTTTAGGGAGCGAATTGCAGAGCTGAGGGACCAGGCGGCTGAAGGCACGGCCAACAATGATGGAGTGAAGGAAATCAGGGATGCAGCAGCGGCCAGGATCGGAGGAGCTCAGAGGTTCTCAGTGGGTCATAGTAGGGCTGAAAGAGATTACGGAGATGGAGAGACGTGCAGGTTAATGCTATACTGGGTGTTTGTTTAGCTGCAGGACCATTAGGGAAGACCCTGGTCACTGTTGTAATGTAGGAAACACAGCAGCCAATTTGTGCACAGTATGATCCCACAAACAGTAATGTGGTAATGACTAGATAACCGTTTTTCTATAACATAGGTTATTCTGCTCTTCTTTGAAACTGTCATGGGATTGTTTACATCCATGCAAGAGGGCAAAAGGGGCCTCAGATTAATGCTGCTTCTGAAAGTTGGCACCTCAACAGGGAAGCACATTGCTACCAGCAAACCACGGCTATTGCTACCCAATCATAACTCTTTGACAACAGATTTTTATTAGCTTGATCTTTAATCCCCAGATCCTTCATCCATTTTAAATGACCTAGTTACAGAACTTATGTGCAACACCTTTGTCACCTTCTTGGCCAATTAATTCTTTTTGAAGTGTAGTAATGGCAGGCAATTTGTGAACAGCAAGATGGGAGGGATAATAATTGTTGGCCAAGACGCCTCCCATGCTCTTTTTCAAATGGTGCGCTCAGGTCTTTTACATCCAGCTAGACATGGCAACGCAATCAGATTAATATCTCATCAGAAAGACACGAGAACTAGGAGCAGGACCAGGCCATTTGGTCCATCGAGCTTGCTCCACCAGTCAATAAGATCATGACTGAACACCTCCAACAATGCATTGTTCCAGTTTGATGCCAGCTTCGGTTATGTACTCAAGTCCTTGATGAGAATTGTTTTTAATTGGATGTAGTTCATGGGCATTAACTGGGAATTCATGCAAACTCCTACAAATGGACACCCCACCCCCCTCCGAATCTGTGCTTGTTGGATTAGGAGGCGTATGTTTATACGAGGGTCAGCAGTTCTGAAGCCTCAGCAACCCCGCCAGGAGAGGTGGGTACTGCTGAGGGAGGTTCAGGACCTCAGGGATGCCTCAATATGGAGGCTTCCTGGGAAGCATGGATGTAAATAGAAGTTACGAGGAACACCTGGGAGTGGAGAGGAAGCCCCTCTGGTTGAATTTTTTAGGCCGAGGATGAATCCCGGAGCCCCCTGTCTGTAGCATGGAGTCTCCGACTCCAATGGCCACCTCTACTGAGCTGACAGCCTCCGCACACAGCGGGGAAACCACTCCGACGGCAGCACAAGGCTGGCAAAGGCTGCAAGATCACCCCGGTTGGGGTCATAAACGCCTTATTGGCTGCCTGCCTCCAGGAAGTGGGCAGCCAATCCTGCTCACAGCGCCCCCCCCCACCACCACCACCCCCCCCCCCGCCAACCCCCACTGTGTCGGCACCGTTCCCCACTATTTACTCCGGTGTGACCCCTCAGCCTCCAAGTCCCTTTATCACAGCACCAGGAAAATTCAGCCCAGCATGTCTGTATGGCATATCCTATCAACGATCATCCCACCAGCCAGCAGGGCGGCACTCCCACCACCATCGCCCACCGCTCCATGAACCCAATCAAGATAAGCAGCAGACCCTGACATGACAGCGTGGGCCCGCACCCTGAGATGTCTAGCGGTGACTTCCAACAGCTGGCATTCAAACCTCAGAATCCCTTCATCACACGTGTGACGTTACCCAATTCCTTGCCGTGTGATCCAGCTTTGTTAACAGGCCCCAAACATCTGTCCTTCTCCAATTCATGACTGGATCAACAAATTCAAAAGTCTTTTTTTTTTAAGTTTAACGATGAGCTTTAAATTGCAGCAATTTGTGATGTGAGCTCGAGCTCACAGCATGGATTAACTCTTCCGTGACTTTAAAGTATTACTTATTATGGCCATTGTTTTCCCCTTAAGCTCTGTACTATCAGTCGTGTCTCAGTTGGGAGCACTGTTACCGTGGAGATAAATTCATTGTTCCACTCCAGAGAGTTGAGTCTAGATGGACGATCCTGTGCCGTACTGAGGGAGTGCTGCACTGTCTGAGGTGCAGTCTTTCAGATGAGGTGTTAAACCGAAACCACGCCTGCCCCCTCAGGTGGTCATGCAAGACCCCCTGGCACCGCTTGAAGAAGGGCAGTGGATTCCTCCCTGCTGTCCCTGGCCAACACTTATAACCCGACTAACATCACAGAAAACAGATTATCCGGTCATTATCAGGACTTGCCGAGTGGGAGTTGGCCGCTGTATGTCCTACATTACAGCAGTTCCACTTGGAGAAAGAAAAATGCTTCACTGACTTAAAGCCCCCTGGGTGGTACTGAGCCACGAGAGACGCAACATACGTCTTTTTTTCAATACCTGACTGAACAAACTGTTCGAATTTTCCACAAATTAGGCACACTGTTTTCTCATTCCTGCTACTTTATGTTTAGTTAATCTAAATTATAATGCTAGATAGACAGTCGAAATTAAAAGGTACCAAACAAAGCTGACCCTTTTGGTGTGGAAATGCAATGTGTCTAAAGGCACTTGATGTTGGAGTGAAGATGAGCAGCGAGCACACATGGAGCTGTTTAGAGGGGGTGACTGAAAGCAAGAGCAGGGAGGTAAGTTTTGAGGAATTTTTTGAAGGTGCCGGACAGCTTGATATGGCCTGTCCAAGGCTTCAGAAGTGGAGGGGCAGAGTAGAAAGGTTAAGGAAGCTAGGGCAAGCTTTTCTCAATTGCTGTCTCAGCCCCAGCTGGAGTATTGTGTTCAGTCTTTGGCACTGTACTTTGGGAAGGATCTCGAGCCTTTAGAGAGGGCAGGGAGGAGATTTCCTGGAACGTTACCAGGGAGGAGGGACTTCAGCTATGTGGAGAGACTAGAGCTGCAGTTGTTCTATTTCGGGCAGAGAAGGCTAGGGGAGATTTAACAGAAGTGTTCAAAATTATGAGGGGTTTTGATGAAGGGGATGTGAAGAAACTGTTTCCACTGGCTGGAGGGGCGGTAACCAAGGGACACAGGTTTATAATCATTGTCAAAAGATCCAGGAGCGAGATGAGGGGCAGAAATTTTACCCCCCACAAAGGGGGTTTTCAGGCCTTCCAGCCACCCTCACGCCCGCCCCAAACTCTCCGCGACCTTACGGGGGATGGGCGAGGCCTAGGCCAGCCTGTCCTTCCTTGCCTCAGTTGAAGCCCTTGAGCGGGCAATTAATGACCGCTTAAGGGCTGTTTGCCGCCCGGCCTCCAATTGAGTTTGGCGGGAGGGGTTCAGGGGCGAGGTTGGGGGGGGGTGGGGGGGGGGGTGGGGGGGTGCGTGTGGGGGGGGAATGCCGGCAGGTCACCCTGCTGAGGCCTCAGGCGAGAAGGGTGGGGCGCCTCCCTGAGACAGTTTCCTTTCCGCATCGAGGGACCCCACCCTCGGCCACAAGGTCCGTTCCCCCACAGGTACTTCCTCCCCACCAGCCTGTCTTCCCTCTACTGACATCCCCCCCACTGCCCACCACCCCTCCCTGGCTTCACCTCCCCACCCTGCCATGAGACCCCGCTGCACCCCCCTCCGCCCCAGGACTTTGGGAACCCCCCCCCCCAAACCCCAACCCCCCCCCCAACCAGGACTTTGAATCTGGGAACCACCCATAGTCCCAGTCATGGCCGCTGCTGCCGCTGGTTCTGCTGGGATGGCAGAGCCGGCAGCCATGCAGGGACTTCTGCCTGAGTGAAGGACGAGCGTCCCACGTTAAATCGGCGTGGGGCGGTTGGTATCGGGGGGGCCTACGCTCTCCACCATCTGAGAAATCCTCCCTGCCCCCACAGAGGTTTCTTCACGCGGCCAGTCGTTGTGATCTGGAATGCAGTGAGAGGGTGATGGAAGCTGTTTCAGTCAAAGCTTCCTCGATGGACTTGGACAAATCCTCAACAAGGACCAGTCTACAGGACTATGGGGAGGGGGCAGAGGGGAGAGGGATTCGTTTTAACAGTTCTGTCAATGAGCCAGCACAGACACGATGGGCTGAACAGCCTCCTTCTGCGCTGTAAGATTCTACGATAAGTACAGCTAATAAGGTACTGGCACTGCGCACTGGGCCAACACTGAAATGTCAATCATTAACATCTCCTGACTGATATCCAGGACGAAAGGGATGCTAATCACCATGATTAACACTGAGCTGTTCACTGGGGGACAAGTCACTGACAGCATCTTGTGCCAGTTTTCAGGTTAAAACTATCAGGCGCTCCCTGGTTGCAGTAAGAGGACTAAAATCATGTCTTATGATAATTACTTCCAACTCATTACATCGGTGTGTACTCCTCCCTCCACATTTTGGTTTCCTGATGTTCCATTGAAACCAAATCACAACAGATGATTAGTGAGGTTGAAAGGGACTGAAACTGAATCAAATTTCCATTGAGTATAGATTAACATCTTTGAATTACAGATGAGTCACCGAGGAAGCTGCAATCATGGGCATGGCGATGACTGGGAGTTTGACCTGTCAGTCTGACCTGGGGGCATGAGGGCTGCAAGAATTTCTTTCATTCATGGGCATCGCAGAAGGTGCAACACCTGCCCCTTTACCTCCTCCCTCCTCACCGTCCAAACACTCCTTTCAGGCGAAGCAGCGCTTCACTTGCACCTCCCTCAATTTGGTCTACTGCATTCACTGCTCCCAATGTG
The DNA here is from genome assembly GCA_026770705.1 of Isurus oxyrinchus. Classification (NCBI taxonomy): domain Eukaryota; kingdom Metazoa; phylum Chordata; class Chondrichthyes; order Lamniformes; family Lamnidae; genus Isurus; species Isurus oxyrinchus. The sequence continues at coordinate 120,535,628 of JANJGN010000015.1, forward strand.
GTCTCCTCTACATTGGGCAGACCAAACACAGACTGGGTGACCGCTTCTGATGAGGCGCGTTACAGCCTTCCAGACGTATCATTGAATTCAACAACTTCAGATCATGAATTCCCTCCTCCATCTTGACCCTCTTTTAAAACCAATATTTATTTATTTATTTATTATTTTATTCCTCTATTTATTTGTTGTTTTTATACTTTTTTCACCCAAACCCCTCCCCCCCACAGGGCCATCAGTCACATGTTTCAATGTTGTGCTTTCACAGAGCACTGACCCTTGTTCCGCTATTAACACATTCTGCCAGCTTACCTTTCTGCCACTATCAGCACCTTCTTTAATCTTTACCACCACCATTAACACTCCCTTTGTCCTGTGTTGATGGCATCTTTCTCAATCTCTCCTGAGCTCCCACCTATCCCTAACCTTCATTTCGTTCCACCTGCTCCACCCCTTCTTAAACAGTATAAAATCCATCACATTTCTGCTTCTCTTTAGCTCTGAAGAAAACTCGACACATTAACTCTGTTCCTCTCTCCACAGATGCTGCCGGACCTGCTGAGCTTATCCAGTATTTTCTGTTTTTATTTCAGATTTCCAGCACCCGCAGTATTTTGCTTTTATTGATGGTGATGTCTGGGACATTGTTTGTATGGTACGTTTCCGTGACTATGACTATGTCAGTCTGTTGTTGACTAGTCAGTGAGACAGCTCTCCCAATTTTGGCACTAGCCAAAGTGACTGGAATTGGTTTTACAAAGATAAAAAGTAGAAAGACTTGGGGGAGGTGGGGGGTGAATTTTATATATTGCTCACCACCCTCCCACCCCAACCACAGTTGGCAGGGGGGGTCCCACTCAGTGGAAAAGTCATTCTTGAGCTCGTTGACTTTAAACTGATCTGCCCCGTAGTGATAATACACTGGCGGTGGCCTTAACAAGATGAGGGTGGGACTCCAGCCCCTCAGGCACAGGAAGTCCTGCCCTCGAGAGCTACCGGCCAATCCAATTGGCCAGCAGCTGAGTAGCCCCAGCAGCGCCAGAACACAGTAGTGGCCGCTGTTGGAACTACAAGGGAGCCCCGCGGAGAGGAGAACATGGAGAATGGACTTAGCGAAGTCTGGGGTCTTTGGTCTGGATGGGATCGGGGACCATAGCGAGGGAGGGAGAAGGGGGTTGGGGATCAGGTTCTAGAGGCTGGAGGTGAGGCACAAAGTGGGGGATACCGTCTTGTGGGGGAATGCTCCCTCTAAAGGAGGTACCGCCCCCCCCCACCCCCCCCACTTCCTTCCCCAATTTTAGCCTGAATTGCAAAGCTAGTAACCTCGCCTCCTTCGTTCTATCTGTCCCAGCAATTTGTATTATTGGCTATTAAGCAGCCAGTTAAGGGCCTCAATAGGCTGAAGGCTGGTGCCTTACTCGCCTACTGCAATATGGGGGACAGCTTGGGGGGGTGGGTGGGAAGTGGTGGGCTGGCCACCCATTTTATTTGATGCGCCAGCCTAGGTAAGGTCAATCTCTCATCATAACTCAGCAAGACATCCACAACACTGAGGTGTACTCGTCGCTCAAAGTGTTGCTTCAGGATGAGATTATTCTGAACGTATTCTGGCCATCCTTTGGCGTGGTATTTCCAAATCTGAGCACGCTCTTCATCTCCTTTTTATGCCTTCCATATTTCATTTAGCCCCTGCATTGTTGCTGGTGGAAATTGTGTGGTCAATGAGGTTCAAGACTCCACATCCTCGACAAAACTTATGTCCTCTTGTTCAGACTTGTCTCTCTTGTTCTCCTGCTCAGGTTAGCCCATCCACTTCTTGTTTGACGCAAGCTGCCCTCCAGGTAATTAACTGGTGACCTTCACCAGTCACTCGTGGGGAGTCCTCCACCTGCTTTTCTCGAAGTTTTCACTTGATTCCATTCAGTTCTGGTGCTCCCGCTGTAGAGCACTTGTTTCGGCCTTCTCAAAGACCTCTAAATGAGTTTGGAAATGCTGTCCTGAATTCTTACCCTTTGTCTTGACTTCTCAATTCGCCTACTTTATAGATGAGCAGTGGATCCGTGCAAGCTTTTCGGCTTAAGAGTGAACACACTTGGTTTTGGGTCACATATCAAAGTTTGTGTGATTTCTCTTTGCACCAAAGTGCAGCAGTCACCTGTCCTTCGACTTTCAATGGAGTGCCCCCGGACTGTGGAGTTGTATGGTCAATGGCTGGAGGAAATCTCGCTTCAGCCACTGTTCTGTGTCTGCAAGAAGAGAACTCCTGCTCCAGTGTCCAATGTGAAGTTTGTTTATGCCCATTGACCATAATGCCTGTGCTCCAATAATTCCCATCAGATCCTGAAATTTCTCCCAAGAATGGCACTTCATTGTCTTTTGCATCTTCAATTTATTGAATGCCAAATTATTAAATTGCTTTTTCCTTAAATTTGTGAGCTGGGAGCTTTTTGCTGTAGCATACAGATTTAAACTGTCCTCTTCTCTTATGGGAAGGGCGCTGCAACTTCTATGTCCCACAAACTGTACTGTCAGTCATTTTTCTCCATGAAATCTCCCTGTCACCTCAAATAAATACTTGATTTTGCTTTCTCACTTCTGCTTGCCTTGTTACTCAATGCTTTTTCCAGTGTCTTTACTGCTGCCACCATCTGTTATCATCATTGTGGGTCTTAGTTTTGATTGTCCTTGGCTAGGATCAGTTGTCCTTGGTTAGGATCAATAAAGACTGTTGGAGGCCAGGCTGTTGGTAAACTTTACCTTTTATTCAATATTCTTCTAACTATATATAGGACAAGGCTTAGCATGAGTTTTCACATAGAACCATCCCTCATCATGCTCTGTTGTCATGTGATCTGACATCACTGATGATGTAGAATGTCTATTTGCATGGTCAACATTAACCCTTTACGCTACAGGAAATGCAGCACCCAATTTGTGTATAGCAAGGTCCCAAAAACAGCAGTGTGATAATCTGCTGACCTGCTTCACTCTCCTCTTGGTCTCTTCACAGTGATACTGACCTGCTTCACACTCCTCCCAGCCAATGCTTTTTCCAGTGTCTTTACTGCTGCCACCATCTGTTATCATCATTGTGGGTCTTAGTTTTGATTGTCCTTGGCTAGGATCAGTTGTCCTTGGTTAGGATCAATAAAGACTGTTGGAGGCCAGGCTGTTGGTAAACTTTACCTTTTATTCAATATTCTTCTAACTATATATAGGACAAGGCTTAGCATGAGTTTTCACATAGAACCATCCCTCATCATGCTCTGTTGTCATGTGATCTGACATCACTGATGATGTAGAATGTCTATTTGCATGGTCAACATTAACCCTTTACGCTACAGGAAATGCAGCACCCAATTTGTGTATAGCAAGGTCCCAAAAACAGCAGTGTGATAATCTGCTGACCTGCTTCACTCTCCTCTTGGTCTCTTCACAGTGATACTGACCTGCTTCACACTCCTCCCAGCCATGCTGAACTGCTTCATTCTCTAGCAAGTAATCTATTTTTGTGATGTTGATTGAGGAATAAATATTGTCCAGAGCTCCTCTGCTCTTCAAAATGGTGCCATGGGATCTTTTATATCCACCTACACAAGAACTTGGAGATGAGTTTGACTCCTCATCCAAAAGATAGCACCTCTGACAGTGCAGCACTCCCTCAGGATTGCACTAGAGTGTCAGCCAGGAATTTTAATGCACATAAATTTGTATGTAACCCTCCTCCACTCACTGCATTTGTGTATGCAGAATAATTTTGCTCTTATTGGGAGAAACTGTTGCCATTTTGGTCATGAGTTCTGATTGCTGCATTTCTTAGAGACTCTTTTAAAATCGACCCTGCAAATAAAAAATGGGCTTGCTTCGCTGTTTGTTTTAATTGCTGAAAAATTAGATGTGGGTCCTGCCCAACTTTCAACTCATTGGGTGACACACTGTAGTTCATTGTGATACAGTCAACAGGTATTCCGTCAGTGCTGAAAAGCAATGATCCCTTTTTATCAATGGTCCCAACAAAGACCGGGCTCAAAATGGTGAGAATAGATTTTTAAAAAAATATTCTTTCACGGGATGTGGGCACCGCTGGTTAGACCAGTGTTTATCGTTCACCCTTAATCGTTCTTGAGAAGGTGGTGGTAGGTCACCTTCTTGAACCGTCGGAGTCCGTGTGGTGTAGGTGCACCCACAGCGCTGGTCCAGGATTTTGACCCAGCGACAGTGAAGGAACAGCGATGTAGTTCCAAGTCAGCAACTCCCCGGGTGGAATTTTACGCTGGTGGGATTTTATGGTCCGGCCGAAGTCAGTGGACATTTGGACAGCTTGCCCCATTTTACAGCCCCGCTCCCACAGTGACGGAGGCTGTAAAATTACACCCCCTTTTTGAGAAATAAGAGGCCACTGTTTGAATATGCCTAGCTCAGAGCCTGAGCAAAAGTGACAACCACACCATCCAGGAAGCTCCGATAATTATAGCTTTCTCTGCAACCACTTAGTTAAATTGGGAATTAGCCCCTCATGAATGTATTTTCACTATAATTGGGACAATTAGTGAGACATCGACACTGTAGGCACCTGCAATGAAAATTATAGATTGTTTTATTACAATAATTTCCTAACAAGATTGTTCTGTAATTATCAATTTAAATTACACGTCAAAACTTAAAGCGATTACCTTCATTTTGTTCATTTTGTTAACTGCTGTAAATATGAATATTGACCAGAAACAAAACGTGTTGCCAAGGAAAGAACCAATTTTTATTTAGATAGAACCTACCCCATTCTCATGATATCCCAAAGTACAGTACAGTAACTCTTGTAGGGCTGGTGACCAGTGTGCTGTAGGGCAATGCAGCAGCCAATTTGCACACAGCAAATTCCACAGCCAGCAATGTGACAATGACCAAATAATCTCTTTTGGTGATGCTGCCTATGGGAAAAATATTGGCCAGGCCACCACCCCTGCTCTCCTTTAACTAGCGATATGGGACCCTTTACAAGGACAGCTGAGGCCTTACTCCAAGATCTCATCAAAAAAAAAACTGCACCTCCAACAATGCAGCACGCCCACAGTCCAACAGCCTTTTGTGCTCTAGCTGCTGGAGTAGGTTATGAATTCATGACCTTCTGACTCATGCTATCAGCTGAGCCAAGTCTAGCTGTGTTTAACTGCACCAACTGACGAGCCCAGCGCTGTTTTCTCTATGTCATTTTGTTGTTGCTAACTGGCACATTAGAGTTCAAGTGACTCCCAGCCATGCTCTGGCTATCCCTAGGTGAAAAGTGTAAAGCAGGTCAACATAACTGTGAGGAGATCAGCGTCACTGTGAAGCAGACCGGGAGGAGTGTGAAGCAGGTCAGCATCACATTAAGGAGATCAGCGTCTCTGTGAAGCAGACCGGGAGGAGTGTGAAGCAGGTCAGCATCACATTAAGGAGATCAGCGTCACTGTGAAGCAGACTGGGAGGAGTGTGAAGCAGGTCAGCATCACATTAAGGAGATCAGCGTCACTGTGAAGCAGACCAGGAGGAGTGTGAAGCAGGTCAGCATCATTTTGAAGAGAGCAGGAGGAGTGAGAAACAGTCAGCATCACTGTGAAGAGACTGGCAGGAGTGAGAAGCAGTCAGTGTTGCTGCGAAGCAGACTGGGAGGAGAGTGAAGCAGGTCAGCGTCGCTGTGAAGCGAACTGGTAGGAGAGTGAAGCAGGTTAGCATCGCTGTAAAGAGACCGGGAGGAGAGTGAAGCAGGTGGGCATTGCTGTGAAGCAGACCAGGAAGAGTGTGAAGCAGGTCAGCACAGCTGTGAAGAGACCGGGAGGAGAATGAAGCAGGTCAGCATTGCTGTGAAGAGACTGGGAGGAGAGTGAAGCAGGTCAGCATCGCTGTGAAGCAGACTGGGAGGAGAGTGAAGCAGGTCAGCATCGCTGTGAAGCAGACTGAGAAGAATATGAAGCAGGTAAGCATCACTGTGAAACAGACCAGGAGGAGGTGAAGCAGGTCAGCATTACTGTGAAGCAGACTGGGAGGAGGTGAAGCAGGTCAGCATTGCTGTGAAGCAGACTAGGAGGAGTTGAAGCAGGTCAGCATTACTGTGAAGCAGACCAGGAGGAGGTGAAGCAGGTCAGCATTACTGTGAAGCAGACCAGGAGGAGGTGAAGCAGGTCAGCATTACTGTGAAGCAGACCAGGAGGAGGTGAAGCAGGTCAGCATTACTGTGAAGCAGACCAGGAGGAGGTGAAGCAGGTCAGCATTACTGTGAAGCAGACCGGGAGGAGTTGAAACAGGTCAGCATCGCTGTGAAGCAGACTGAGAAGAATAAGAAGCAGGTCAGCATCACTGTGAAACAGACCAGGAGGAGTTGAAACAGGTCAGCATTACTTTGAAGCAGACTGGGAGGAGGTGAAGCAGGTCAGCATCGCTGTGAAGCAGACCGGGAGGAGGTGAAGCAGGTCAGCATCGCTGTGAAGCAGACCGGGAGGAGGTGAAGCAGGTCAGCATCGCTGTGAAGCAGACCGGGAGGAGGTGAAGCAGGTCAGCATCGCTGTGAAGCAGACCGGGAGGAGGTGAAGCAGGTCAGCATCGCTGTGAAGCAGACCAGGAGGACTTGAAACAGGTCAGCATCGCTGTGAAGTGATTGGGAGGAGTTGGAGCAGGTCAGCATCACTGTGAAGCAGGTTGAGGAGAGTGTGAAGCAGGTCAGCATTACTGTGAAGCAGACCGGAAGGAGTTGGAGCAGGTCAGCATCTCTGTGAAGAGATCGGGAGGAGTTGAAGCAGGTCAGCATCGCTGAAGTAAGAGAGGGAAAAAAAAACTCAAACTGTGACATCACTGGAAAGCAATGAGTTGATTGGTTGGTGAGGATTGCTACCTTTCCTTTCTCCAACGTATGACTTGGAGAATGGTGGGAAACACAAGAGTGGAATGGGATTGTCCACCACTACCAGGAGCCAATCTGTGGGTTCAGGGTCTGTGTTTGGAATGAAAAATCAAGGTGTGAAACAGCAGAGAAGCAGGTGGATGATTGGCTGGTGAGTATTTCCTATTTACCTTATCTGCATGATGGAATAAACTAGTGAGTGTTATCCTTCTTTTTATTAAAGTAAGGCTTACAATGACTAGAAAGTTGTATTAAATATTATTTAGGCTTATCAATGTTAGTAAGGTTTATTAGTATTGGTAAAAGTTTATTTGCAGTAGCAAGGCTATTAACTAACAAATAGACTAATGGCAGGACCCCCCCAACCTCTAGAGTGCAAATCCTGTGCAATGTGTGATCTCCAGGATGCTCCCCATGTCCTGGTAAACCATTTGTGTAGGAAGTGTCGTTGGTTGCAGCAGCTTGAGCTCCGGTGTTTGGAACTTGACTGGCAGCCAGCATCACTGCGGTGCATCTGTGAGGTTGAGAGCCACTTGGATAGTATACTTGCAGGTGTGGTCACCCCATGGCTTAAGAGCAATCAGGGAGAGAGGGAAGGAGTGACCACCAGACAGTCAGGTAGAAACAGGCAGGTAGTGCAGGAGTCCCCTGAGTGCATCCCACTCTCCAACCAGTGTTCAGTTCCGAATACTGATGAGAACGATGGTTCATTTGGGGGGAGCAGCTGGTGGGGGAGGGGGAGGGGGAGGGAGGTCAGGGGGTGTGGAGCGCCTGCGAGGAGAACTGGAAGAGCAATAGTGGTAGGTAATTCAGTACCTATTAGTTAGCGGAGTAGATGGGCATTTCCATGGTCACAGCCATGAATCTAGGCTAGTGTGTTGCCTCCTCGGTGCTAGGGTCAAGGATGTCACTGAGCGGCTGCAGAGCACCCTGACCTCGAAAGTGGTCATCTCTGGATTTATTCCTGGTGCCACGCACAAGTGAGTATTAGAAAGAAGAGGATAAAACAGATGAATGCGTGGCTGGAGGGATGGTGCAGGAGGAAGGACTTTAGATTCTTGGGACATTGCAACCGGCTGGAGGGGAGATGGGGCCTGTACAGGCCGGACGGGTCACAACTAAACAGAGGCAGGACTGAGCTCCTGGCGGGATACTCTGCTAGTGCTGTAGGGGAAGGTTTAAACCGACTAGGCAGGGGTATGTGAATATTTGGAATTCTCTACCCTAGATGGTTGTGGATGCTCCGTTGTTGAATGTATTTGAAGCTGGGACAGACAGATGTTTGGTCTCTCAGGGAATCAAGAGATTTGGGGAGTGGGTGAGAAAGTGGTGTTGAAGCCTAAGATCGGCCATGATCGTATTGAATGATGGTGTGAAACAGCCTGTGATTGGAAGAGCAGCAAACAGTGGGAAGGTGAGTGACAGCATTCAGCCTGAGGCCTGGACACTGGAGGGGTGGCAGTGAGCCTGCAGTGGGCAAGAGAGGCTGTGAGGGGAAGTGCAGCTCACGCCTGGAGGGGATGGGGCAAAAGGCTGCAAGGGAAAGGCTGCCTGTCGAGGGTGGGAACAGTCAAGGAATCAATATTGTCCTCTGTGATTTTGTATATAGGTAGTAAATGGTGGCAAATTATTCAGCCATCCAGGAACTTGCAGCCAAGTCCAATCCTATCCTTTACCATTCACTTTCCAGCAAGGGCCACTGAACAATGATCAAGCGCAGAATGGTTTCTTCTTTCACGTCACTAAAGTCAGGAATAATGAGGCCAATTATCAGGCACTTGCTTGCAGCCGAGCTGTTATCCAGTCAGTGGTTGAATGTGGAATCTTCCTGATCCGTGTGGGTTGGCTCTGCATGTTGTAGCGTCTTTAGCTTTGAGCCTTCAAGGATTTTTCTTCTGTACTGCCTTGGGTGTATGTGCATGGGATGGAGTAATACGTTATTTCACATAAAATGAGCGAGTGCTAAGAGTCTGGGTAAAGCTTTATTGATGTTGGTTTGAAGAAAATCACTCAGGCGATATCTGGACACTTGTCATTTTTGGTTCGCTTTCAGTGTCTGAATTTCCTCTGACTCTGATTTCAACATGGCAGAATACTGCAGTCTGTTTCTGCAAAGCTTTGAAAACCAGCTGAACATATGGTGCAAAACTAGTGAATGATGCAGTGGGAAGGACGGCGGAGAAATCGCTGTTGTTATTAACGGAGAACTGTTTCAACACTTGTACACTTGAGTATCGCTGAGAAAAGACATCTTGTCGAAATTTTTCATCTTGCACTCATCAGGACAATCGCAAGAATAACATCGGCAGGGGAAGCAACAACTTCGTACTGTATGAGAAGAGAGTGCTGATTGGTTGGAAAGTGGTCTCTGGTTGGTAGAGGGGTTTCCATGGAGAATGTACCAGTTAATGGTGACTGACAGTTAACTGCCAACCATTGTTTGAAATTTAAACCAGGCAGCTTGACTCTGATTAGTCAAGGCATTGTCCTGATTTGTACTATGAAATTTATCACTGTTTGGGTTCCTGTGCCCATTTATTTATTTATTTTCTCGTTTAACACCTAATTATGCTGTCTTAAGTGACAGAGAAAGGTTTATGAGGGAATTCCAGACTTTCAGTATGTGCTTAGGTGAGGGGGTGAAATCGATCTGATCTGCCCCTAGAAAGCCCCCATGCTGGGTGGTGCAGGCAGGGGTATATGAGAGGTGATTCAAATGCACGATGGGCAATTGTTTTAGCAACATTGGATCATGTAGGAATCACCTACCACCTTGGTGTAGCAGCTACAACGTCAGATATCTCACCAAATTAGTGTTCAATATAGTGACTGGGAAGTAAAGAGGATTAGTCTTCTCATTTGCAACTTGTTCATAATAAAGCACATTTTTTTGCTGCTTCGATTAGTAGTGAGTTAAATTTCTAATGCCTTATCTTTCCAAAATTTTGCACACTGGTTCCATGTGGCCCCTCATGCAGAAAGGTTGGATGCTCATGAACTAGCTGAAGAAGACATGGAGTTGCCCCAGTATCATCAAGCAAAAAACCCAAACTAAAGTTCCCCCCCTTTTTTTTCAGAGGGGCGCAACTAATAAGGAACTAAATCATAAAACGAAGGAAACACATGAAACTCTCTCGCCACGACCAGTGTCCACCGGCGACCCTGAATCCTGAAAGCCATGATCCAGCACATGCGTATTGCAGGATTCTGAATGGCCTGTCTGACTTTCACATGCAACACGCGTGTCTTACAACATTGGGAGACCTTAAGAGCAACCTGGACATACACATCAGTAAACCTGACAAAGGGATGAGACGAGTCATCCTTGACAAGCGCGACTGTATTAACAAAATGCACGCCATTCTTAACAACAGGTCCAAATTCGTATCCATTGGACCTGCCGTTCAACGTGATCAGACAGCCTTACTCGAATGTAAGCTAAAAAAAACACTTGCTGGACTTGCGTAAGGGCGATGAGCTCCGGCGTGATTATATATGACAGGGCTTGTCCTCACGGCTCACTGTGTCCGCGTATATACAGGCTGTCCAATAAACAACAAAGGCGATGTCCCTTTACGTCCTATCTTACCTCTAACCAGTTCTGCACAACATGAGTTGGCCAAATACCAGTTTTGAACAAGTTCTCCACATACACAGACCATACAGGACTTGCAGCTCGATAGCAACCCTGTGTCCATGTGCTCATTTGACATTGCTAGCCTATTCACCTGTTCCACTTAAGGAAGCCATAGAAATTTGCACTGAATAGGTGGTGTTGCCATGGGATCCCCTCTAGGCCCAGCTCTTGCAAACTTCTTTGTCGGGTTCCACGGGAAACGTGTCTTCGATGGATTGGCACCTAACTTCCGACACCACACGTATTTCCAATGTATGGATGTTATGTTTACTATATTTTAAATCCACAGCTGCATGTAATAATTTCCTTAAATGTCTTAATGGGCTCCGTCCTGCGCTCAAATTAACTTCCAAAATAGAGCAGCCAAATGAACTCCCCTTCCTTGACGTACTAGTTGAGAAATCTGCCACCGTTGACCGCAAGCCTACTTTCACTGGTCAATATACATGTTGGGATTCTTACAGTTCCACACACTGAAGATTGGTCTTATTGGCAATCTCATAAATTGGTCCTGAGCCATTTGCTCACCGTGCCAGCTTGATGCTGAAATAGGGCGTTAAAGGCCTCCTGTAGGATAATGGCTCCCCTGATCAGATCACGCTGTATATCATACAAACTTATGAATGGGCCTAAGGCTGTCACTTTCAGCCCTGAACAGTGCCCAGTCTACCTCAGGTTACCCTAGAAAGGTAAGGTATCTCAAAAAATTGTGGAACAGGTGAAGCTAGCTGTTTCACAAGACAGCTATGCAGTAGCAACACGAACGGTATTCACCACTAACAGGATGCTGCTGCCAAGCCAAAAAGACGTTCTGCCAATCACACAAATGAGTAATGTGGTATATGAATTTCAGTGCCATACATCCCAAGGACTAGCAGATCGTATCAAACAGCATGTCCCAGCCGTCATTCGCAACGAGCAAGGTACAGATCGTACCTAGCCAGCCAGTGCTTGTAAAACTCAAAACACAGTGTCCAACATTAGTTGTGATTCTGTGACTGGACAACATTTGCTAAATAATCCTCAGTGTGCTAAGAATTACCCTGACAACCAATTTAAGATTGTCAGTTAGGCTCGCAGTGTGGCGCATTTATGTGCACAGGAAGCTACGTATATTAATACACGGGGCCCTGTTCTTTGCAGATAGAAAGAACATGTACCCACATTGTGCCTGTTTCGGCTAAACAAAATATGTGACAGCCATTCGCTGACTCATTCCTCAGGGCAATGCCTTGACCAATCAGGGTCAAGTTGCCTGGTTTAAATTTCAAACAATGCTCAGCAGTTAACTGTCAGTCACTAGTAACTGGTGAATTCTCCATGGCAACCCCTCTATGAATCATAGAAACATACATAGAAAATAGGAGCAGTAGGCCATTTGGCCCTTCAGAGTCCACTCGCCGACCAATCAGCACTCTCTTCACATACAGTGTAAATTGTTGTCTTCTCCCTATATTGGAAGTGTCCTGAAAAGTGCAAGACAAAAAGTTTCAACATGTCTCTTTTATCAGCAATACTCAAATATTATTCTCTGTATCGGCTCTGCCCTCAAGTCCCTGCAGTGCCCATCAGTTGGGAAAGGCCTCAAGCACAGTGCCACACACCCCACGTTCCTTCTGCAGGAGTCCGCGGTGTGAATAAGATTGTGGGAGGGAGGCAGACAGAGCAACCAGCCCACGGGGGCCAAGTTCAACCTGATAGCCCTGGGACACCAGGGAGAAAGTTTATGTTCAGTTATACTCAGAAAGAATAGACAAAGTGCCTGTGGTTTAATCGCAAGCCTCAACATGCTTTAGGAATTCCCGCAAACTGGGATTGTCACCATTTCCCATGAAACTGTGGATTTTTGCAAGACAACTGTAGCTTCTGAGATAAGGGTCTTTTGACAAATGTAAATATGCTTTTATACTAATATAAAGAACAGCTTTAAGAATGTTCCCATGGACTGAAACCACAATTTGTTGTTAAGATACCTTTGGAAAGTTTGGCTGCGATACAGCAGTGATTCACAGGTATAATTTCCAAAGTGAAATGAAGTGTACTCCTATTTACGTGTGGTAATTGTTTAATCCTGTTAACGTTAAACATGACCCTGCTCTTTTTCATATTCCAAACAAATCCACCATTTAATATAATCGGGGCCAGAAATGCAGGATGAATTTGACAGGTTCAAGCTGCCACTGACCCCTGCCCCCTCACCTGAAGGTACTGACCCCTGCCCCCTCACCTGAAGACAGTGACCCCTGCCCCCTCACCTGTGAAGATACTGACCCCGGTCCCTCACCTGAAGATACTGACCCCTGGTCCCTCACCTGAAGACACTGACCTCTGCCCTCTCACCTGAAGGCATTGACTTTTGTCCTCCTCATCTGAAGATACTGACCTTTGCCCCCTCACTTGAAAACTGCCCCCTGCCCCCAGACCTATGGACATTGATCTCTGATCCCTCACCTGAAAACACTGACCCCTCCCGCCTCATGAGAAGATGCAGACCCATGTCTGCTCACTAAAGGCACTGACTCCTGCCATCTCACTTGAAGGCATTGACCTCTGCCCCTTCACCTGGAGACCTGATGCCTGGCTCCTTACCTGAAGACACTGACCCCTGACTCCTCACCTGAAGACACTGACCCCTGCCCCATCACCTGAAGACATTGACCTCTACCCCTCACCTGAAGCCACTGATCCCTGCACCCTCAACTGAAGCCACTGACCCCTGTCCCCTACACCTGAAGACACTGACCCCTGCCCCCTCACCTGAAGATTGACCCCTCCCCCCATACTGAAGGCATTGACTCCTGCCCCCTCACCCGAAGACATTGACCCCTGCTGCCTCACTGAAAGATGCAGACCCCTGTCCGCTCACGTAGAGGCACTGACTCCTGCCCTGTCACTTGAAGGCATCAACCTCTGCTCCCATCACCTGGAGACCTAACTGACACCTGGTTTCTCACCTAAAGACACTGACCCCTGCCCTATCACCTGAAGACAGTGACCCCTGCCCCCTCACCTGAAGACACTGACCCCTGCCCCCACACCTGAAGATACTGACCCCTGGTCCCTCACCTGAAGACACTGACCCCTACCACCTCATCTAAAGATACTGATCCCTGCCCCGCACCTGAAGACACTGACCCCTGCCCCCTCACCTGAAGATACTGACCCCTGTCCCATCACCTGAAGACACACATCCCTGCCCCCTCACCTGAAGACATTTGACCCCTGCCCCCTCACCTGAACACACTGACACCTGGTCCCTCATCTGAAAACACTGACCCCTGCCCCCTCACCTGAAGACACTGACCCCTGCCCCATCACCTGAAGACACTGACCCCTGGTCCCTCACCTGAAGACACTGACCCCTGGTCCCTCACTTGAAAACTGCCCCCTGCCCCCAGACCTATGGACATTGATCTCTGCCCCCTCACCTGAAGACACTGACCCCTCCCGCCTCATGAGAAGATGCAGACCCATGTCTGCTCACTAAAGGCACTGACTCCTGCCATCTCACTTGAAGGCATTGACCTCTGCCCCTTCACCTGGAGACCTGATGCCTGGCTCCTCACCTGAAGACACTGACCCCTGACTCCTCACCTGAAGACACTGACCCCTGCCCCTCACCTGAAGACACTGACCCCTGCCCCATCACCTGAAGACATTGACTTCTGCCCTCTCACCTGAAGGCATTGACTCCTGGCCCTTCACCTGAACATACTGATCCCTGCTGCCTCACCAAAAGATGCAGACACCTGTCCGCACACGAAAAGGCACTGACTCCTGCCCCGTCACTTGAAGGCATTGACCTCTGCTCCCATCACCTGGAGACCTGACACTTAGCTCCTCACCTAAAGACACTGACCCCCTCCCCATCACCTGAAGACACTGACTCCTGTCCCCTCACCAGAAGGCGTTTAGTTCTGTCCTCCTCACCTGAAGACACTGACCTTTGCCCCCTCACTTGAAAACTGCCCCCTGCCCCCAGACCTATAGACATTGACCTCTGCCCCCTCACCTGAACACACTGACATGTCCCGCCTCACGAAAAGATGCAGAACCATGTCTGCTCACCTGAAGACACTGACCCCTGCCCCCTCACCTGAAGACACTGACCCCTCTCCCCTCACCTGAAGATATGAACCCCTGACTCCTCACCTGGAGACATTGACCCCTGTTATGACCGATGCAGTTGGTAAAGCTGAGTTATTTAAAAATCCCAGAGGGAAACTTTAAACAACTGTCATAACCTATAATTTTAAGTGTTGTGTTTGAGAAGCATCTCTAAATTCAGGAATCAGACCATCAATTCTTGAGGCTTTACTTTAAACTAAATGAAACATTTTATTAATTTACACAGGTTAAAATATATATACACATGGCTTCAAATTACTACTATCATAACTTTTAACAAATTCCCAAACTAATCTCCATTAAGGCAACAGCAACCCATTGACTTAACCAGATACTGGACAAAGCATTTTCACCTCACGGATTCAAAATGAGGTTCTTTTCACTTTGGTTCCTGTGGAGACAGTTGGAGGCTTTTGATCTCACATTGCCTCTGCCCTGCACACACAAAACCACTGAAGTTATACCTACCACCACCCACTGAATGTAAATTCTCATTGTACCACCAGCCTCTTCTAACAATAAAACCCCTTTCATAGTACCAATTTTATTAGTAATATAAAAATATTGCTTGGTACCTGCTAGATAGTGTGAGTCTTCACCCCACTTCTTGAATGCTCTATTCAAAAAATGCAAATACACTCTATCTCTCTTACATATCGAAACTAGTACACATCAAAGCACCCAAACTAGCTGGCTTTAATCCATTTAAGACACACCCACAGACTAAGCCTCTATTTAAAAGAAAAATATTTTCCAAAATATTAATAGCTTTGTGACACCCTTGAATCCTCACCTGCAGGCATTGACCCCTGCCCCATCACCAAAAGATTGACTCCTGCCCCCACATCTCTAGGCATTGACTTCTGACCCCTCACCTGAACACACTGAACCCTGCCCCCTCACTTGAAGGCGTTGACCTCTGTCCTCCTCACCTGGAGACCTGACCCCTGACTCCTCTCCTGAAGATACTGACCCTTACACCCTCACAATGTCAACACTACTTTTTCTGATTGCTTTGAGCGATGTCTCAGACACAATTATAAATAACCCAAGTCCAGCTCTTCCAGCCATCGAGAACCTAATGCAGAAAATGAATGAAAGTCAAGCCATATGTGCAAAGTTCCATTTGTCACATGTGTAAAGCGTTGTAATTTCCAAACAAAATAGCCCTTGCTTATAATTCCATACATCACCATTTCACAGTTAGCTCAGATGTTCAGAGGGACTTGGGCGTGGCTCGTACAAAGAACGCAGAAAGTTAGCATGCAGGCACAACAAAGAATTAAGAAAGCAAATGGCACGTTGGCCTTTATTGCAAGTGGGATTGGAGTACGAGATTAAAGAAGTCTTGCTACAGTTGCCCAAGGCTTCAGTGAGGCAACACCTGGAACACTGTGTGCTGTTTTGGTCTCCAAGGATATATTTGCATTGGCGGCGGGACAGTGAAGATCCACTAGATTAGTCCCCGGGATGAGGGGATTGTCCTATGATCAGGGGCTGAGTAAATTGGGCCTATATTCTCCAGAATTTAGAAGCATGAGAGGTGATCACGAAACATATAGGATTCTGGTGGGGCTTGATAAGGAGACGCTGAGAGGTTGTTTCCACTGGCTGGGCAATCTAAAACACAGGGCCGCAGTCTTAGGATAAGGGAATGGTCATTCAGGACTGAGATCAGGCTAGATTTCTGCACTCAAAGGGTTGTGAATCTTTGGAAATCTCTACCCCAGATATTTTTTTAAATTCATTCATGGGATGTGGGCACCTCTGGCTAGGCCATCATTTATTGCCCATCCCTAATTGCCCTTGTTCACAGGTCATTTAAGAGTCAACCACATTGCTTTGGGCCTGGAGTCACAGGTAGGTCAGACCCAGTGAGGGCAGCAGATTCCCTTCCCTAGAGGATATTAGTGAACCAGATGGGTTGTTTTGACAATTAGGAATGGTTTCATGGCTATCATTAGACTCTTAGTTACAGATTTTTTACTGAATTCAAATTTCACCATCTGCCATGGTCCCCCAGCACATTACCCAGGGTCTCTGGAATACTAGTCCACTGATAATACCACTATGCCACCACCTCCCCATTGTGGGTGCTCTATCACTGAATGTACCTAAGGCTGGGATAGACAGGGTTTTGGTCGCTCAGGGAGTTGAGGAGATGGGTAGGAAAGTGGAGTTGAAGCCCATGTTCAGCCATGATAAGATCGATGGACCATTTGGTCCACTCCTGCTCCTATCCCTTGTGTCCTTGTGGTCATTATCACATGGCTGTTTGTGGGAGCTTGCTCTGCGCTATTAGAGACTGCCGCGTTTCCCCACATTACAATAATGACTACATTTCAAAGGTACGTCATTGGCTGCAAAGTGCTTTGAGGCACCCAGTGATCGCGAAAAATGCTGCAGAAATGCAACCCTTTCTTTTATCAATGCAGAAGAGTGGTGGAGGGGGGGGTGGGGCTTGTAAACAGCCAGCCCTGTGATTGGTCCGTCTCGCTGTCAATCACAGAAAGAATGCTGGTCATTGTGGGCATAGTGGGGATCATTTTGACTTTGTGCAACAGGGTAAGCTAGGCAATAGCACATCATCCAGGCATTTTACACCTGGGACATCAGTCCAGAGAGGTTATGCTACATCTGTATTAAAAATCTCTTTAGACCACAGCTACGGCACTGTGTATAGCCCTGGTCAGTGCATTGCAGGAAGGATAGGATCAAAATAGAGTACAAAAGGGATTGACGAGGAGGATGGCAGGGATGGAGAATTTTGGCTATGATGAAGGGTTGGATCGGCTGGAGTTGTTTTCTGGGAAAATAATTGAGGCGTATAAAACGATGGGGCTCCTGGACGGAGTGGATGTTTCCCAACTTGCAGGTAGGTCAATAACCAGAGGTATAGATTTAAAGTAGTAGGGTGAGAGGGGACGTGAGAATCCTTGTCACCCAGAGGATGGTGGGAGCCTAGGCTTCACTGCTTAAAGGGGCGGCGGTGGCAGAAGCCCTCATTGCATTTAGTCACGACGTGTTATAGTCAACAAGGGTTGGATTACAGGGTTAGGCTGCACAGCTTCTTTCTCGGCCAGCGCAGGCACGATGGGCTGAATGGCCTTTTCCTGTGCTGTAGATTTTCCACGGGCTGAGCTTTAGGGTTTTTGATGAGGTGAGGGAAGCGAGTGGCCCGCTCCCTCCTACCCCTGCCACCCCCCCCCCCCCAACCCCCAGCACGGCCAATCGACGGCCAATCAGCAGCCCCCCCCCTCCCCAGCATGGCCAATCGACGGCCAATCAGCAGCCCCCCCCCTCCCCAGCACGGCCAATCCACGGCCAATCAGCAGCCCCCCCCCTCCCCAGCACGGCCAATCCACGGCCAATCAGCAGCACCCCCCCTCCCCAGCACGGCCAATCGACAGCCAATCAGCAGCCTCCCCCCCCAGCACGGTCAATCGATGGCCAATCAGCAGCCCCCCCCCAGCACGGTGAATCGATGGCCAATCGGCAGCCCCCCCCTCCCCAGCACGGCCAATCGATGGCCAATCAGCAGCCCCCCCCCCCCCGCCAGCACGGTGAATCGATGGCCAATCGGCAGCACCCCCCCCCTCCCCAGCACGGCCAATCGATGGCCAATCAGCAGCCCCCCCCCCAGCACGGTGAATCGACGGCCAATCAGCAGCCCCCCCCCCCTCCAGCATGGCCAATCGACGGCCAATCAGCAGCCCCCCCAGCACGGTGAATCGACGGCCAATCAGCAGCCCCCCCCCCCCCCCACCCCCAGCATGGTGAATCGACGGCCAATCAGCAGCCCCCCCCCCCCAGCATGGTGAATCGATGGCCAATCAGCAGCCCCCCCCCAGCATGGCCAATCGACGGCCAATCAGCAGCCCCCACCCCCCGCTACCCCCAGCACGGCCAATCGACGGCCAATCAGCAGCTCCCCCGGCGCGGGAAGGCAGCCAATTGCGTTGCGAAATCGGGAGTCCTGGCTGTGACATCATGGAGGAGAGGGATTGTGCCAGGAACGGGAACTCAGTCAAAGCTATAACTTTAATGAAAGGTCAGGCTCAAAAAGAGTGACTAAAGGCTGACACCATCACCAGCTGAACCTGCTGCTCCATGCAGCCTTGGTCCCAGCGCCAGGCTTTTATTTCTGCTCCTGTGCAACCTCGTCATAGCCGCCGCGGAACCCTCCTAAACCTTCTCACAGCAGACCCGCCTGAAAAATAAGCGGTGACCTCAAAGCGGGCTCCTGATCCACACCCACCTTCCGTCCGCCGTGTCCAAGACGGTCACGGTGATGTCCTGTTTTGCTGACTGGCCGGACACCGTCGCCACGCCAAACGTGCCCGATTTGCCGCCTTCAACTCCAGCCCACGTTTCCGCCAAGTGCCTTGGGAAGCTTTCGGCTCCGTTAAAGGTGCCAGGATGACGCCAGTTGCTGGCTCTTGCGCGGCTCAGGCCCTCGCTGAGCTGTGAAATTACCAAATGCGCCAGGAGGGGGAGCCCTGGCACTGTGGCCTCTGCTGGAAATGTCCGTGAGAGGGGACGGACACCGTTGCACGGGCCTGAATTTCACGCTTGGCGTGCGTGCCCAGTCAACAGGCCCCGGAGGCGGAGGCGCAACGCTTCCCCCCACCCCCCCCCCCCCCCAACAGCGATCGGCCCCCGAATGCAATTTCACTTTGGGCCGGCCAGTTAACGGGCAGCCAGAGTGAAACACGCACTGAGAAAGCCTCGGTGCTGCCGGGGGTGGGGGTGGGGTTGGGGGTGGGGGTGGGGGGTGGGGGTGGGGGGTGGGGGTGGGCACGGGAAGGGGGCAGGCGGGCGCTGACCAAAGTGAGGGCGCGGGTGGGGAGTCTCTAGCGAGCTCCCTGAAGGCCAAGACGGCGGAGCTGCCTCGGGGAGCTGCAGACCGGGACAGATTAAATGGCGCGAAGGGAACGCACCGAACTGCGTCTGTGCAGCACAGTCCGAGCACCCCGACAGCAGAGCTCAAAAAAAAATAAAACACCCTCAGTCGCCCGATATCACTCTTCCTGAGCGTACCGTATTTCTCTTTAACTCAGAAGAAGGGCCGTACGGACTCGAAACGTTGACTCTGTCTTTCTCTCTCTCTCTCTCTCTCTGCACAGACGCTGTCAGACCTGCTGAGTTTTTCCAGCAATTCTTTTGTTTCTGTTTCAGGTTCCCAGCGTCTGCAGTATTTTGCTTATATCTCAGTAATAAAGAGCCTGTTCGCTTTACGATTGGGAGGGGGCGGTGCTTTGTGAAGATGGACATGTCAGGCAACCAATGGAGGGAGCGTGGGTGGGTGGGGTGGGGTGGGGTGGGCGGGGGGTGTGGGGGGGGGGGGCGGTGTTGGGGGTGGAGGCGGGGCAGTCACGTGCTGAAATCTCCAGAAACACTGGCTAGCCCCGAATCAAGGCGGCACCTCCAGTGGCAACAGCAGGAGGGAACCGACCCCTCTGTGGAGTGGCCTTTGGCAGAACTCTCACCCAGGAAGGCAGCAAGGACCTGACAAGCCTGCGTGGAGCTCCGATACCCCAGCCTGCTGCTGGGCGCCTGCCTCCGGACAGTTAACCACCGGCCCCCTCCCCCTAACCCCACCCCGAAAAGATCCCGGTCGACCTCCTGATCCCTGGGTTAACAAGATACCTGAAAAGCTTCATTGCCTACCCGCCTCGTGAGGGTGGGTGGCTTTTCCGTTTGGGGTGACAGGGGATTGGGTCCCACACGAGCCGCATGACTCAGGGTTCAAGATCCACTCCAGGATTTGAGCACAAAAATTCACGGCTGACACTCCAGTACGGCACTGAGGGAGTGCAGCCCTGCCAGAGGTGCCATCTTTTGGATGGGAAATGAAGGAAGGCCCCATCTGCTTGCCCAGGTGGACTTAAAAGATTCCGTCGCGCTATTTCAAAAAAGAGCGGGGGAGTTATCTCTGGTGACCTGGGCCCAAATCTATCCCTCAATCAATATCATGGAAAACAAACGATCTGGCCATTTGTGGGAGCTTGCTGTGTGCAAATTGGCTGCCGTGTTTCCTACATTACAGCAATGACTACACTTCAAAAGTACTTTATTGGCTGTAAAGTGCTTCCAAAAGTCCAGTGGTTGTGAAGGGCGCTATATAATGGAAATAATTTTTCCTATTTGCACTGACTTCAGTAGAGAGTGAAAGTGGGCCTAAAGCCAACTTGGCAGCTGAGCCTGTCTGTCTCTCAATGGACGGCTAAGGTTAAAATGACTCTCTATGTCCAATATGCAAGACAAGAAATGGGGCAAAATTTTCCATCTGGCCAGGGGGGTGGGGGGGGGGTGTGGGGGGAGCAGGAGTGGGACCGGGACCGATGGCGTCCGCGCCACCATTTTATGCGGGTGGGCCAATTAAGGCCCACCCAGTGTATCTCCCGACTCCAGAGGATAATGGGAGGGACCGGCAGCCGTGGGCGTGGATAGACCACCGGGTCCAATGGTAACCCGGCCGTCTGTTTAGAAGAAGGCCTGGCAGCCTCCTGTAGGCTGCTCACAATGGTCAGCGCTAGGCCGCAGCACAGGGATTCGGGTGAGCAGACCAGGCCGGAGGGTAGGCCAGTGGGGGGGGGGGGGGGGTGGTTGGCCAGTGCACCCCTCGTTTTTTCCGATGACTGCCTTGCTGCCCTCCTCGAGGGGGTGGCAGCACGATGGGAGGTGTTGGTCCCTTAGGATGGGAGGAGGAGGCCCCCACCCCCCACCCCCAACTCACCACCCACAGGACGAAACGTGCCTGGGAGGAGCTGGCGGAGGTGGTGAGCTCCCGTGATGTGGTGCGGTGCACCTGGATCCAGTGTGGCAAGCGCTTCAATGACCTGTTGCCCTCTGGCAGGGTGAGAACCATGTTGGCATTGGGCATTTCACCCAGCAGGTTGGCTTACCCCCGCCCCCCCCACCACCCCCCGCTTTTCTCCCCCAACCCCCAAGTCTGAGTGTCGTGACTGCATTGAATCATTGATGGCATGTGCCCTTTGCTAGGTGGCCAAGCAGATAGTGCCCATGCTGAGGTCACCCTGAGTGGGCCATGAGGAGTTGAGTTTTCCCGCGCAGCATGTGTTGAACCGAGTGCCACACGACTGGTTTGGGGGAAACCTGGAGGAGCTGCACCTAGACACAGACTCAGAACTCCAGGACATGTCCTAGTCAGGGTGATGAGATGCTGGGAGGGGAGCTTCAAGGTGGTGATGACAACGAACCATCTGCTGCCCTCTACGCTGCACGCGCTTGCGCCTCCTTGCTATGGGAGGAGATACCGCGTGATTCCTAACGTGAGGTAGGCAGCATTTATCCAAGGGGCAGGGGGTGGGGGGTTGGGGGAACAGGCCCAGCATCTTTGTGTGAGTGATTGGCAGCAGTGGGATGAGGAGACACTGGAGCCCTGATATGTCCCACTCTGGTTGGGGTGGGCCGTGTGCAAACAGAGTCCATGTACAGTTTGCACTAATCACTGCTCTTATCTCTTTTTCAGGGGAAGAATATGCAGAACACGGCTGAACGTTTGAGGACTGGAGGTGGCCAGGCACAACTCTCCATATTAAGCAGCTTCGAACAGAAGGCCCTTGAACTGGAGAAGCACCATGTACCCAGGTCTACTGGTGTTGGTGAGGCTGGGGCCAGGTATTTATGCCCAACGGTGAGGTCAGCATTGTCCCCCCCAACAGCCATGGCACTGATGTTGTTAAATTAGTTATTGTTGCAACATGGCTTGACCATTGGTTATGGAAGGTTGAGCGCATAATGAGCAGGGGGGACAGGGATGGACTTTGTCATCGTCTCCACACTAACTGATCCAATGTCCTTGTTCTTCCTTTCAGCATCATCAGAGCAGGGCCGGGAGGAGGAGGAGCAGATCCCCCCTCTCACACCTGAGGGTCCTGAAGTCTCACCAGCGTTACACCATCTCTGTGAGGCAGGCACCAGCGCAGATACTAGCACCTCGCTGGGAATTAGAACATTGGCTAGTGTCCCGGGGCACAGCAGTGAGGGCACTTCACCCTCACTGGAAGAGCTGGCAGAGACAGGGGGTGCCCATGGTGCCAGCAGTAGGAGGACTGCAGGGGACCAGACACATGCTCAGTTGGTACCTGATGATGAGCCTCTGGAGTCGTCTGCGACACAGCAGCTGCAGGAAACGTGGCCGGGTGTGCGGGAGCATCTGGGGGAGATACATGAGGCTACACTTGGCTTGGTGTCCGTGATGGAGGAGTCTATGCAAATGCTCGCCAAAGCAATGAGCCTCATGTCTGAGCACCATGTGTCCTCCATAGAGAGAGTGGTGACTCTCGTGGAGAACCTACTCCAGGAGACACACCAGGGATTCCTGGGGATGCGCTCTGACCAGCAAATCCTCACATTGGCATTGACCTCATCTGGTCATTGCCAGTTTGGGAGATGGTGTGGGCATCAAACCTCCCAGCTCGATGCCCATCCTTTCCCGGTGAGCAGGGAGGTCTGAAGTGACCTCACGTTGGCGCAGCAGCTGCCTGTTATATCTGTGGGCTCCTGTCACGATGCTCCGGATGAGGGCGGCAGCTCTTCCGCCCCTCTCCCAGTGACTGTACCATCCCGTGAGGCTGCGGTGACTGGGGAGGTGCCAGCTGTGGAACTGGCAGCTCCCTCCCAGGCGGGGCCAGCACAGGCTCCACGGGCCAGAGGATGACCACCAAGGTCATCGAGGCCAACAGGACAGGAGGGTCAGCAGCTGTCTCAGACGCCACTCTGAGCGAGGGGGCAGCACCAAGACGTAGCACCCGGAAACGTAAACATAAGGCACTTTAGGCACATCACGGGTTTATCACTGGTGCTTTTGTGTTGGCCCGAGATGACGTCCTTATGATTTCTTTTTGACTGTTTACACTATTGCTTTCTCCTTGTGATAAGCTCTTATGCTTCACTCATTAAATGCAGATGTGTGACCATGGCTGAGGGTGCCTTGTTACTTCTGCATGTGTATGGTTGACAGAAATGTAATGAGTGATTTGTTGGACATTCAGCTTTATTTACAAGGCCCTTATTTAGTGTTGCTGACCTGGCAGATTTTGCACTTTGGTGTCGAGTATCAAGGCATCAGGCCAGGCTTGTCCTGGTGACCCATCTGTGTTGCGCTAGCTGAAGGTTCATTGGATTAAAGCCTCCCTGGTGTCGCTGCCTCCCTGGAGTAGTCCCAGGTCAGCATCTACCCCCTCAGTATTTCCCTGTGCTCATCCTCGGACTCACTGCTAGACTCATCGTGTGCAGCCGCAGCCACTGATTCGACATCTTCATCGTCCACTGTGTCCCCCCTTTCCAGCGCAAGATTGTGGAGAGCACAGCATGCAACCACTATCAGTGACACGTGATCTGGGGGTTACTGGAATGCGCCCCCTGAGCGGTCCATGCATCGGAAGCGCATCTTGAGAAGACCGATGGTTCTCTCCACCACAGCCCTTGTGGAGCCCTGGCTCCTATTGTACCACTGCTCAGCCTCTGTTCTTGGATGGTGGAGAGGCGTCATGAGCCACCTTCTGAGAGGATAGCCCTTGTCACCCAGCAGCCATCCATCCAGCCGGGCTGGAGCACTGAAGATCCCCGGCACCTGGAGTGTCTGAGGATGTAGGCATCGTGGGAGCTGCCTGGGTACCTTGCACAGACTTGTAGAATCAGCATCCTGTGGTCACACTATCTGCACGTTCAGGGAGTGGAAGCCCTTCCTGTTGACGAAGGCACCGGGCTCACTTGCTGGCGCCTTGATGGCCACATGTGTACAGTCTATAGCACCCTGGTCCCAGCAGAAGTGGATGAAGGTCAATGCCCGTCTGAACAGAGCGTCTGTAACTTGCTTGACACAAGTGTGGACTGCTGATTGAGAGACACAGCAAAGATCACCCACCGAGCCCTGGAAGGTGCCAGAGGCATAGAAGTTGAGGGCAACAGTGATCTTCAGAGCCACTGGCATGGGGTGTCCACCCACACAGTTAGGGGCCAATCATCTGACAAACATAGTTGACTGTTTCCATTGAGAGACAGAGCCTCCTTCGGCATTGCATCTCGGACATATTGAGGTAGCTGCTTCACCGCCTGTACACCCTGGCAGCAAGATAGTGGCGTCTTCTGCGGTCCCTTCTGCCTTGGTCTACCTCTTGGCCCTGCGCCCCTTGTGCCTGTGCCTGTCCTCCCAAAGGTAGCTCCCCTGGAGGCTGAATGTGCACTCCTGTCCTCCTCCCCCTCCCTTCCCTCTGAGAGGATCTGCTTCCAGTGGACAGATCTGCTCCCATTCCCAGGCTAAGGGAAGGCTTCCTGAAACCTGCAGGCCCGGAGAAGATTCCTCACTGCAGAGTGCGGACCTGAAGGTTAAGAGTCTGGAAGAAGCAGCTGGGATGTGTTCTGAAGCACTGCAGATCACACAGGCAAGTTTATAAAACTTTCAACAATAAATACTTCCCGGAGCAGATTCACAGCCCCACTGAGCCCTCTTATCCCGCCCGTGGATGAGGTTAATACAAACGTCTCCTACCCGCCTGCCCGTTGGGTCCGTGCGCTGACCCAAAGATCGCTCGGGCGACAAAAAATCAGTGTCGATTGAAGACCAAAGGGCCTTAAGTGGCCCATTAATTAATGGCAGGTACGTGTCGGACATCATCGCGCCTCCACCCAGCCAAATATCGCGATGGTGCGCGGTGACATCAGGACACTCGCCCGACATCACCGCATGTCATTTTGCGCACAGACATGTTATTGTGGACAATTCTGGGCCATACACTTCAGGGAAGCTGTAAAGGCTTCAGAGAGGGTAGAGGGGAGGTTTATCTGGGATGAGGGACTTCAGTTATGAAGAGAACGTGGAAAAGTTCGGACTGCTGTCCTCGGCTCAGAGAAGGTTATGCGGTGACCGAGTAGGGATTTCAAAGACGATCAGAAGTTTTGATGGAATGGGTGGAGGAAAATCATTCCTTCTCGTGAGTGGAACGATAACCAGAGGATGGAGATTTAAAACCATTGGCAAAAGATCTAGCGGGGAGAGAGGAGAAATATTCCCCTTGGAGAGTAAGCGGGATCTAGAACACTCGATCTGAAAAGGTGGTGGAAGCTGACTGTATAAATAGGGAGTTAAAGATGAGAAATTTACAGGGTTATGGATAAAAATCAGGGCCTTTGAGCTACAACTGCTGATTCACAGAGCCAGTGCTGGTAAGATGGGCTGAATGGCCTCCTTCTGTGAAGTAGGTTTTGTCGATTCGATCATTCAACAACCTCAAGGACCCACCCTCCCTGCCCCCCCCAAATCTCCTCAGGCCCTTTAAAATCCAGAAACCCAGCTTGAATGTTCCCGGATCAGCCTAGAACCACATTGACGATTGGGTTACTGTGTGATTCTATTAGTGGACTGTAATGTTATAACACTGCTGACTATCATACTGGAGGAAGGAAAGCCAAACGCAGTCCATGTGATGGCAGTCAGGTCTATTTTTAATCATCCCATAGAACTGTTACTAAAGGACAGTGTGTCCCAGCAAAGGTCAAACCCTGGTACAGTGCACACGTAACTGGGAGCTCAGTGCACTGTCCTTTGCATTGTGTGCTTGGAGCAGGACTCAAGGTGAGTAGTTTTTCTATTAAAACATATAGGTACAATGCCAATGTTATTTGATAATACAGCAGCAACATAAAAAGGACCAATTGCCCATACCTTATTTGCTAAAATATTTCAAATGTGGGTGGTGTTTGAATTGTACTCACAGCCTGATGCAGGTATGAGGTATAGATATCAACTATTCCTCAGATAGAAGCAATCCTGATGTATTTTTAGCGCACTTAGCAATACAGTAGGGCCCAGATAACCCACTTCCCTCGCTCTGTAATATCCCACAAGGGCATTTGCAGGGGTCACTCAGGGCCTAAACTGGAAAATTGTATTAATTATTTGTGGACTCTGGGTTTCGAACCCAGCGGGATCTGAGGCTTGCCCTGGCTGCCAAGAGTCTGGGAGAGTTTTTTTTTTATCCGTGGAGCACTGCTATCTCACTTTGGGTCAGGACCTCAATTGGAGTCAGGTTTTCACGTCAGGGAGTCCAGCAGGAGCCAGGCAGCCAGCAGTGTTCTCATGAGTGTGTCTCATTTTAAAAGAGGAAATTGTGAATGTTGTGGGCACACGAGGGCAATCCAACAGCTTAACAATGTGCCGTGATAGACTAAATATAGGGACATTGTCCATTGATGCCAATGTCCATTAACTGCTAGAGAAGAGATCCCTTCAGTTATGGCAGGTAAGGTGTGACCAGCTGCAGTGTAATACTGGGAGCAGCCCTGTTTGATAGCAAGGCGTTTTGGGTAAATGCTGGCTTTGTGTGCGCGATTTCATAACACACATTTCGGGTGAACTAGGCTTCATGAAGTGCACAAGCAGGAACCTTTCGCTATTAAGTCACCCTAGTGTTTATTTCAGTAAGTCCGCAGGTGCACTGGATGTTTGAGTCCACAATATGATGGGAAACAGTAGTGGTGACATTTCACAACGGGTGCACGGGGCCATTGAATGCTTTCGCTCGTTGCATTCCCGCTCACCGGTTGCAGGGGAGGAGGAGAAAGGTCCGAGGGCAGCGGACAAATCCAAGTGTGGGGTGAGACAGTAAGAAGCGTGCCAGGGGTTCAGGAGAGTGGATTCCCACCAATGCTCATTTTAATGTGGAGCCAAGGGTGAGTGGCAGCTAACACCAATCCCTTCAAGAATGGTTAGTCTGCTTGCTCGCACACCTTGAGAGAACCAACATCTCCTTTTTTATTCATTCATGGGATGCGGGCTTCACTGGCTGGGCCAGCATTTATTGCCCATCCCCATCATGTTCTCAATCTGCACCCAATTTGGTAAAGGGGTTTGATACCAGTGTTAGGACACCCATTTGAATAGTCAATGGATCTAACATCTTGATGACTGAAATGTGCCTTAACCAATAAGGCATGGGCGCATTCCCGGTGCTGACTGGGTGTGCACACGCCATGTTGGACCCTTTGGTGCCTCTTTCTGTCCAAAAGAGCAGAAGGGTTATAATCCAGTACCTAGGCCATTCTCTTTGTCTGACCCTAAAGCTGCAGTATAAATGGACCGTTAGCCATTCACGCATGTGCAAACACAAAACTAATTACAGCTCTTTAAACCTTGCAACTGATACATCTTTCCTTTGCTAAATTGCCAACCCTCTGTAGTTTCAGATATGGATGATTTTGGTTACAGCTTCCACCAGTGCGACAGAGATTGGCCTTTGTTTGACAGTGTGCCTGAGGAGTGCAAATGCATCCTAAAACCTGCTCTGGTTACCTCTGAAGATTCTGATCTCAGTGATGATTCTGAGAAGATCTTACGCTCTCACCAAAAACGGAGCAAGAGGATGAATATTAGCAAATATCACCCTGAAAACACACCTTCTGCAAAGAGATTAGACAAGGAACTGGGAGTGGCAGTGTTTCAAAACAGAGCCAAACCTGATGGGCCCTTTCCTCAGGAAAATAGCCACCCGCTCTACACCTCTGAGGAAGTCTTGTCTGCCAGTGAAGAAGATTTTGAACTAGAACTTGTAAATCAGTTTCTTATGGCCACAACTCAAATGATGTCAAGTGGCAATACATCCAGAAGCCAACAATGCTTCTTAATCTCTGGTGAGGAACTCCATTCTTCCAGAAGCCAACAGTGTCTTCTCATTTCTACTACCGAATCCTTGCAGTCTACACCTCAATCTAATTCCATTGCTCCTACCACAGTAAACCAGCTTCATGATGGGAATGCCTGTTCTCAACCCAATATCACATGGGACATGGAGAGCTATGCAGAAAATGTCCTTGACAGTGACTGTTATAAAAACCATATAGAGATGGCCAAAGGTGACCATTTAGATGTTGGACTTGGATGCATGCAAGACATTCAAGTGCACGGGAAAGATCCCGAGGCCCTCCCAGAATTGTGGGGAGACACACAGGTTCAAGGCCAGCACAACAAGGCCAGACGAACTGCTGCTCACAGTGACAGTCAAAGTCAAAGCACCTTTGAGGAGGATACGGATACTCAGACTTCTGTCACCGTATCAGGTGTCAACCAGTTTCCAATAAGCACGGAATGTTCACCTCATTTGGAATTAATGCCAGCAGCAGAAGGGAAAGGCGAGGAAGATTATTCCATCACGGTCCCCGAAAGTTATGAATATTTTTATGAGGATTTCGGGGCCGAAGAGGGTGAAGATTTATTTTTCTTGCGTGTGCCTTCTGTGTTCAAGCGTGTAAAGCGAGGGGGCTGTGATCCCAGGAAAATTAATTTATTGACCGTGATTCAGTCCTTGGTACGTAAATACTTGCATCCAACAAAGCAAGGGAAAACAGCAATGGTGTCTGCCAAGAATTTGAACACATCTGAAAGCACAAAGGTTGATGGCAATTCTGACCTTGGATCGCTAAATAATGCATTAGTGAAATATTCGGAAGGTGATGGAAGTCAGACTATGATGGAAAGCGCCATACAAAGAGGTAGCTTATTGAATGAATACTAATCAGTGCTGGTGTGTAGGTCATTGCTTAGAAGTTAATTTGACCAGTGGAGCAAACAAATATAACTGTCCGGCAAGAGGCTGGATTTGAAGAAAATGCTACACATGTTGTTAAAGTTGACTGCTGCTTGTTCGTCTTCACTAACAGTTACATTGAGCATTGCAGTGTGCTTTAACAAGCATAGGAATGCTCAGCAACAGCAATGTTAGGCCCAGCTCATCTGCACCCACCTTATAGGTCAGTGCCATGTTTCTCCTTATATCTTTCCGCCTTAATTCTCAATCCTTCTCAGAAATGTGTCTAACTGCCCCTTGAGCCTTTTATACCGACCAGTGTAATGTACTTCCCCAGAACTTACTCAACTGGTGTTAAGCTATAAAAAATTGAAGGGATTTTATGTATTGCTGAAAAGAGACATGCTGGTGAAACTTTTCATCTTGCACTCAATTGCAAGAATTCCGCTTGTAAATGGAACAATAATTTATACTACATGAGAAGAGAGTGCTAGTTGGTTGGCAAAGAGACTCTGATTGGCAGAGGAATTGCCCTGGAGAATGCACCAAGGAACAGTTAACTGCCATGCCTTTGTTTAAATTCAAACCAGGCAGGTCGACTCTAATTGGTCTAGGCATTGCCCTGGAGAAGGAACCGGGGAATGGCTGTTCCCCAAGGTTCATGGTTCATTCTCCATGTCAATGCCTCTACCAGTCAGAGTCCACTTGTCAATCAATCAGCACTCTCTTCTCATGCAGTATAAATTGTTGTTCCCTTTACAATTGGCATTCTTATGAATCTGTCCTAATGATTGAAAGATGGAAAGCTTCGACAGAAGGTCTTTTTTCAGTAATACTCAAAGTTCTGTACTACCATATGACTACTTGTCGGAAGTTTATTTTAACCTCATGTAAAGTAGGCTTTAACTGATTATTCAGTGGTTGAAGAGGTAAAAGATAATCTATCAGCTTCAACTCAATGACACCACATTATATTTAATCCCTATTGCTAAATTTAACCTACAGAATATCGGTAGATCAAACAAATGATTGTGGCACTGGGCCAGGTAAATTTATTAGCCTTAGTTCACGCACTGAGACACTGAAAAATCTAAAACTTGCCTAAATGTCAGGAAAAGCAAAGTTAGCTGGGATCAGACCAATATGTGCAGTGTAAGATGAGTCTCACCTGTTAGAGTCCTGCTCCATATAAACGAGGGAACTGCTTTTTGGTCCCTCCATTCTGCTCACCCATTTTATTCACCTTGCTATACTTCCCCATCTCCCTATGTCTTTTTTTAAAGTTATAATTCATTTTTTTTTTGGACCCAGTCTATCTGTCCTATACTTTGTTCCTCTATATATAAAAAAAAAACTAACTCAGGAGTTGTGGGGGGGTGGTGGAAAAAGAGTTATTCAGCTCGATTTTGCCAGCTGTACATTTTGCAGGTAGGTCCAGCATTAAGAAAGGGTTTTCACTGACTGGAGATCACACCCAAAGGCAGCTCGGAAAAACTCAGCAGGTCTGGCAGCATCGGCGGGAGAAGATGCTGCCAGACCTGCTGAGTTTTTCCAGGTAATTCTGTTTTTGTTTTGGATTTCCAGCACCCGCAGTTTTTTTTGTTTTTATCCCGAAGGTAGCTTGTTTAGTGATACGGAACTGAGAGTTTAGCTCCTGACTTTGTGTGAATAGGTGATAGTGAGTTGACCTCCCATTTTAAATCTCTCTAATGGAACTGGGAGAGGCGTGTAATCTGAAAAGTGCAGATCTTTCTACTGGTTTTACACAATTGTACTGAGCCAAAACCCCAGCCTGTGAAAATTGGCCAAAACAGCTTCTGGATTTATTTATCATCTCAAAGCACTTCACGCACTTAACTACTTTTACACTGACTATTTTTATTTCATTAAAACCCAGTAGCCAGCCTGAACCAGTAACATCCCGTGAACAAATACAAGGTAAATGATCCGTATTTCTTTTCGTTCGGTTGAGGGAGGAATGTTGACCAGGTCGCCAAAGGCTTTTCCCACTTTGCAAAATTGTCAGAAAGGATGGAAAAATAAAGAACTTGCATTTATATAGCGCCTTTCACAATCTCAGGATGTCACGTGGCACATTCCAGCCAATAAAGCACTTTCGAAGTGTAGTCGCTGTTGCGATGTAGGAAACACACAGCAGCCAATTTGCACACAGCAAGCTCTCACAGACAGCATTGTGATATTGATAGTGATTGAGGGATAAATATTGGCCAGGCCAACAGGGAGCACTCCCCTGCTCCTCTTCAAAATGGCGCCGTGGAATCTTTCATGCCCACCAAGTGGGCAGATGGTGGCTTGGTTTAACAGCTCATCTAAAAGACAAAATATCCAACAGTGCCACCAATTGACCCGCGGCTGACACAACTGGCAAGGTCAGTTTTTACTCCCCATCCCTAAATGCCCTGAACTGACTGGCTTCCTAGGCCATTTCAGGGGACAGTATGTCAACCACATTGCTGTGGGTCTGGAGTCACACACAGACCAGACCACGTCAAGATGGCAGATTTCCTCCCCTAAAGGGGGCACAGATATAAGGTGATTGGTAGAAGGATTAGAGGGGACATGAGGGAAAACTTCTTCACCCAGAGGACGGTGGGTGTTTGGAATTTGCTGCCTGGTTTGGTGGTGGAGGCAGAAACCCTCAACTCATTCAAAAGGCACCTGGATCTTCACCTGAAATGCTGTAACTTGCAAGGCTACGGACCGGGTGCTGGAAGGTGGGATTAAAATGAGCGGTAGCTTCTTTTTCTCTTTTCTTTTTCAGCCAGCACAGGCACAATGGGCTGAATGGCCTCTTTCTGTGCTTTAACTTTTCCATGGTTCTAAGTGAGTAAACCAGAGAATATTTTACAACAATCTGGGAGTTCCATGTGACCATTGCTGACACCGGCTGTTTTTGACCACCATATTTATTTATTAACTGAATTTAAAGCCCCCAGCTGCAGTAGGGTGTTGAATTTATACCATTGGATCGTTAGTCCAGGTCTCCTAGATTACTAGTCCAGTAACGTAACTAGTTTGTTACCAAAATCTGGAAGTTACTGTTGCGTTGTGTGTCAGCATTTTGCCTCAACATTATTAGTATGCAATTGCATCTGGTACAGGGACCTCAACCAACCATTTGAACCACCAGAATTAGCCTGTGATGTTGAAGAGGTTTCCCCTCTAGTAATGCAGCAATCGCTGAATCCTGAGCTCTAAACCCACTAGCGTGGAACCCACAATGTTCTGACTCAGAGATGCGAATGCTAAGAACTGAATCATGCCAACACTAGAGACCAGGCTGACCTCTGATTATGTTTGTGTCCAAAGGAGGTATCGTGTGTGTCTGTATATAATACCTTGGGCTTATTTATTGTACAAGACACAAGATACCAATCACTCATAAGAGATTGAGTAAATATATAGTGGGTTCATTTATTAAGACTAGGGACATGAGTTTTACACAGGTGTAAATGTTGAAGGCATCAGAGGTGTGTGTGTGTGTGTGTGTGTGTGTGTGCTCTGCTCAAAGTAAAAGTGAAACTAAGACTGGATCACATGACTTGCCATGATGTCATGCTGACATGGCTTAAAAGCAAATTACAACAGCATGGGCACTAGGCAGGGGGGCACATGCCAGCTGTGACCAGGTGAGCTGCCTGCGCTGTGCAGTTTAACAGGGAGACAGCCCATGGTAATCGAGTGGAGTTCAAACCATCCTGAAATACAAAGCCCATTGTCTTCGCTAATGAATTCAATGTGAGCTGCCATGCCAAAGAGATAGAATCAAAGAAGTTAATATTGAAACTGTATCAGTGAGAAAATGCCATCTCGCAGATGCATCAATTCAGTTGCTAAGGTTAATTAGAGAGTGTGAAATGCTGTCAGTAGCTGAGCTTTGAACTGTCAGATGATTATATCCTGTCTAGGGATAGGCTAACCCTAAATCCTAATTGATATGATTTACCGGTGCAGGAATGCATTCATACCTGTACCGGGCCTACATCCTGGGCTGTGTTAGACCTGAAGCACAGGTTCTCTTCAGGACTATTGTGCTAACTGAAGACAATTATCCAAACTGCTGGTTTATAGGAAGGACAGCTCTGGCCTCCTGCACATCTCCTATTTTCCTCCTTCCAACATTTTTGTTTTATTCCAAAAATATACCTTATTCATGAATTTGTAATAGTAACTGTTCAACTTTGACATAACATGAAGTGCAATAGAGACAAGTTTCTTTCAATACGGTATACGACTATAATTACAGCTTAAGTTTACAACATACAATATATTTAATGTCAGACATGCAGCTCAAGGGGTTTTAGACGGTTTCCTTCCCCTCTGTGTACTGTGGCTGGAAGGCCAGGGACTGTGGCCTTTCCCCATTGCACCTTTGCAGAAGCTGCCCCAATCTTTAATGCGTCCCTCAGCATGTAGTCCTGGGCCTTGGACTGTGCCAGTCTGTCATTAACTAGTCCTGAACCTTTGAAGACCAACAAGTTTCGGGCAGACTGAAGAGCATCGTTCTCTGAGTAGCTGGTCCTCCAGCAGCAGTTGATGTTTATCCCAGGGAACAGCCCGAGGAGCACAGAGTCCTGTATCATGGAACTGCTCGGGATGAACCGCAACAGAAACCACTGTATCCCTTTGCAGACCATCTTTGAAAACAAACATTCCGGAAGGATTCGGGCTGTGGTCTCTTCCCCACTGGACTGGCCTGCCTTGAGCGGCTTGGGCCCTAAGCTAAGGAATTCTGCCCATAAACTTCTCTACCTCTCTCTCCTCCTTTAAGTTAGTCCTTAAAACCTACCTCAGAGCAAGATGTTCATCACCTGTCCTAATAACTCCTTATGTGGCCTCAATGATTGCAATTCTGTGCGTCTCTTCAGAACGTTTGATCACATTAAAGGCGCCATATAAATGTACGTTGTTGTTGGTACATTTATATAACACCTTTCCCATCCTCTATTCCTCCCTAAGATCTTCATAATCAATTAACTGTTTTAATTATAGTTACTGTTGGCATTTTAGGGAAATGTGGCATCGCAAGATCCCAAAACTAAGAGATGAGATTGGTGATCAGTTAATCACTTTTAATTGGGGGTGGGTGGTTGGGTGGGTGTTTGGGTGGAGGGGGGGGGGGGCGGTGTTTGGGTGGGTGGTGGGGGGGGGGTGCGGGGTGGGTGCAGGTGTGGACCAAGGGATTTGGAGAAATGTCCTGCTCCTCTTCACAGTGCTTTGGGATCTTACAGATCCAGGGATATGAACAGGTAGATCTTCTTGTTATGAGATTATTATTTCTTTAAAAGGGGGCTGGTTGGCTCCATTTGCTCACATGTGGATCAGTTTAACACCAACAGCACCGGGTTTAATCCCCATTCCAGCTCAGGTAGACTTGGGGGTGGGGATAGGGATGGGGGTGGGGGTGGGGGTTGGAGTGGGGATGGAGGTAGGGGTTGGGGTGGGGATGGGGGTAGGGGTAGGGGTGGGGGTGGGGGTGGGGGTGGGGGTTGGCGGTGGGGATGGGGGTAGGGGTAGGGGTGGGGGTGGGGGTGGGGGTTGGGGTGGGGATGGGGGTGGGGGTGGGGGTTGGAGTGGGGATGGAGGTAGGGGTAGGGGTGGGGATGGGCTTGGGAGTGGGTGTTGGGGTGGGGATGGGGGTGGGGGTGGGGGTTGGGGTGGGGATGGGGGTAGGGGTGGGGGTAGGGATGGTGGTTGGGGGTGGGGGTGGTGTGTGGGGGTGGGGATAGGGATGGAAGTGGGGGTTGGGGTGGTGGGTGGGGTGGGGGTGGTGGGTGGGGCGGGGTGGTGGGTGGGGGGTGGGGTTGGGGGTGGTGGAATGGTGGTATTATCTCTGGAGTAGGGTTCTAGGGACAAGGTTTCAAATCCCACATCGCAGCTGGTGGAGTTTGAATTCAAGTAGTAATCTCAAATTGGAAAGCTAGCCTCAATAATGGTGACCACAAAATGATTGTCGTTAAAAAACCCATCTGGTACATTAAGGGGAAGGAAATCTGCTATCTTTATCCAGTCTGGCCTACATGTGACTCCAAACCTGCAGCAATGTGGTTGACTCTTAACTGCCCCTGAAATGGTTGGGCAAGTCACTCAGTTCAAGGGCAATTAAAGATGGGCAACAAATGCTGGCCTTGCCAGTGGTGCCCACATCCCGTGAAATAATGAATAAAGAAAAGGACCTGCCTCCTCACTCTACCCATAGTAAATAAATCAAGGCACCTTGCCGCAGTTTGGCAAATAATCACCGGGGACCTGCCTTCAGATTTCTTTAAACCATTCCTCCCTCCCATTGTCTGCTCCCTTCCTGCGAAGCCACTGACTCTTCCTGAAGCCTGAGTTCTCCACTCGTGCCTATTCTTCACAGTGAGCCATTGGCAGGCTGTTTGGCCCCGGGAGTCATCGCATCTCAGTCCGATTCCGCCTTTGCCTTGACTGCTCAATGCCATGAGTAAAGCTGACAGATGCTGCAATCAAAAAAAGCAGCTCCGAGAACTTGGGGTATATTCACTATTCACCACCATGAACACTTTGTGTTTTGTGTCTCGTGATTACTCAAGAAAAATGTGGACACTGGAGGGTTTCATTTCCTCTGCTAACTGATTCCTGTGCAAACCCGCTGAATGTTATTTGATTGCAATCATCAGGATATATGGTTTAACAAGTTTACTACCATAGTGCTAAAAGGAAATGTTTCACAAAACTATTAATTGATGCACTGCCAGAGAAAATTAAACCAGAATGTGTACAAACAGGCCACTATTCAGTCAGCCTGTGATTTAACGATCTCTCTACTTGGGATTATTTGTCTATCAGAATTTCTGTCAGAGATTGAAGCCATTAGCATCCAGTAGTAGGGCTGGCAGGTTCTGCCCTAGACATGGTTTCAAATCCAACATTTATGAGTATGTCACCTCACAAGCTAAATATGGGTGTGGAAGGTCATTCAGCCCATCCATCCCGCTGTTGTCCTCTCAAAATATACCGCTTTGTCAACGATTTGTCGGTCTCTGTCTCCACTAACTATTGCAATTGCTGGTCACTGTATGAAGAATGATTGTAAACTTGATTATTCAATATTAAAAATATTATCGCTTTTAAATTATAATTAAATATAATTAGTCATGATCATGTTTTTATGCCTAGGGAGAAGACGCTCCTGTCTTTCCTGTACTCAGAAAGATTTATGTTTATTCTGCTTTGCTTGTGCATCCTGGGCAATGAAATCTGCAACTTCCCAGTCGGATATGTGGAAAGCTGGTGAGTATTAAAGTGGCGCAGGTACATGTTTGGAAAAGCAGGGAATATCCCCAATGCCATTCAAGTTAAGTGGGTGCAGGGGTTTCTTTTGATAGGAATGTTATACCATAACACAGCCTATATAATGGACAAAATCATTGCATCTCCATAGCTCTTTCCTAATGGGTGTGTAGACATTTTATATTGTTCATTCACGGGATGTGGACGTTGTTGGCTAGGCCAGCATTTATCCCCCATCCCTAGTTGCCCTTGAGAAGGTGGTGGTGAGCTGCCTTCTTGAACCGCTGCAGGCTCTGTGGTGTAGGTGCACCCTGGGTGCTGTTAGGGAAGGCGTTCCAGGATTTTAACCCAGCGACAGTGAAGGAACGGCGATATATTTAAAAGTCAGGATGGTGAGTGACTTGGAGGGGAATTTCCAGGCGGTGGTGTTCCCATCTATCTGCTACCCTTGTCCTTCTAGATGGTAGTGGCTGTGGGTTTGAAAGGTGCTGCTTAAGGAGCCTTGGTGAGTTGCCGCAGTGCATCTTGTAGATGGTACACACTGCTGCCACTGTGCGTCAGTGGTGAAGGGAGTGAATGTTTGTGGATGGGGTGTCAATCAAGTGGTTGCTTTGTCCTGGATGGTGTCAAGCTTCTTGAGTGTTGTGGGAGCTGCACTCATTCAGGCAAGTGGGAAGTATTCCATCACACTCTTGACTTGTGCCTTGTAGATTGTGGACAGGCTCTGGGGAGTCAGGAGGTGATTACTTGCCACAGGATTCCTAGTCTCTGACCTGCTCTTGTGGCCACAGTATTTTTATGGCAGTTCAGTTTCTGGTTAATGGTAACCCCCTACCAGGATGTTGATAGGGGGGAATTCAGAGATGATAATGCCGTAAAATGTCATGGAGTGATGGTTAGATTCTCTCTTGTTGGAGATGGTCATCGCCTGGCACTTATGTGGAGTGAATGTTACTTTCCGTTTGTCAGCCCAAGCCTGGATACTGTTCAGGTCTTGCTGCATTTGGACATGGACTGCTTCAGTATCTGAGGAGTCGTGAAAGGTGCTGAACATTGTGCAATCATCAGCGAACTTTCCCACTTCTGACCTTATGGTGGAAGGAAGGTCATTGATGAAGCAACTAAAATGGTTGGGCCGAGGACACTATCCTGAGGAACTCCTACAGTGATGTCCTGGAGCTGAGATGACTGACCTCCAACAACCACAAATATCTTCCTTTGTGCTAGGTATGGCTCCAGCCAGTGGAGAGTTTTCCGCCAATTTCCATTGACCCCAGTTTTGCTAGGGCTCCTTGATGCTACATTCGATCAAGTGCTGCCATGATGTTATGGGCAGTCATTCTCACCTCCCCCCGGCTGTTTTGACCATGTTTGAACCAAGGCTGTGATGATGTCAGGAGCTGAGTGGCCCTGGCAGAATCTAAACTGAGCATCAGTTATTACTAAGCAAGTGCCATTTGATAACACTGTCGATGACCCCTTCCATCACTTTATTGATGTTCGAGAGTAATTGGCCGGGTTGGATTTGTCCTGCTTTTTGTGTACAAGACATACCTGAGCAATTTCCCACTTAGCCGGATAGATGTCAGTGTTGTAGCTGTACTGGAACAGCTTGGCTAGGGGCGCAGCAAGTTCTGGGGACCAAGCCTTCTGTACTGTTGCCGGAATATTGTCCGGGCCCATAGCCTTTGCAGTATCCAGTGCCTTCAGCCGTTTCTTGATATCACGTGGAGTGAATCGCATTGGCTGAAGACTGGCATCTGTGATGCTGGGGACCTCAGGAGAAGGCCGAGATGGATCATCCACTTGGCACTTCTGGCTAAAGATTGTTGCAAATGCATCAGCCTCATCTTTTGCACTGATGTGCTGGGCTTCCCCATCATTGAGGTTGGGGATATTTGTGGAGCCTCCTCCTCCAGTGAGTTGTTTAATTGTCCACCGCCATTACTGACTGGAGATGGCAGGACTGCAAGGCTTAGGTCTGATCCATTGGCTGTGGGATCACTTAGCTCTCGGCAGGCAGGTTGGTGAGGATGAGGTCAAGGACGTTTTTCCCTCTTGTTGGTTCCTCACCTTCTGCCATAGACCCAGTCTAGCAGCTATGTCCTTTGGGACTTGGCCAGCTCGGTCTGCAGTCACCCTTGATAATGGACATTCAAGTCCCCCGAACCAGTGTACATTCTGCACCCTTGCCTCCCACTGTGCTTCCTCCAAGTGGTGTTCAACATGGAGAAGCATTGATTCATCAGCTGAGGGAGGGCAGTATGTGGTAATCAGCAGGACATTTCCTTGCCCATCTTTGACCTGATGTCATGAGACTTCATGGGGTCCGGAGTTGATGTTGAGGACTCCCAGAGCAACTCCCTCCCAACCGTATACCACTGTGTCGCCACCTCTGTTGCTTCTATCCTGCCGGTGGGACTGGACATACCCAGGGTTGGTGATGGTGGAGTTTGGGACATTATCTTTAAATTATGATTCCATCAGTATGGCAATGTCAGGCTGTTGCTTGACTAATCTATGAGACAGCTCTCCCAATTTAGGCACAAGCCCCCAGATGTTGTTAAGGAGGACTTTGCAGGATTTGCCATAATTGTTCCGATGTCTAGACTGATGCCGGGTGGTCCGTCCAGTCAAGGAAAGCTGGCCATTGCTAAGATAAAACTGCGTTTACCTGCTCTGACCTTCTAAGGGCTAAAAATCTAATTGCCACTGTCTACACAGTGTAGGGGGAGGAATTGTGGGCGGTGAGTAGCATTCCTGCTTCTGAAGCAGTAGCTCTGGGTTTGAGTCCCACTCAGGACTTGATGGCCAAGGAAGATGTGCTTGCGACATGGCCAAGCAGATTGAGTATCACCTGCAAATCCTTTCAACACACACACCAATGACAGGTAGTAAGAGTAGGAAAGATTTCGGGTCAGCCATCTAATGACAAGAAAGTTGGGGCCTCTACTGTCCACTATCCATAGCTCCAGACTACAATGTGCATCTAAAAGTGCATGTTGCTATAGCAACTTGGGACTCCCTGTGTGAGCACCACCACCACAGGGTGTATGGGAAGCAAGTAGTTCCAAAAATGGAGGCGGTAGCTGCATTCCGTGGACTGGGGGAGGCAACAGTGGCCAGAGTGGAGAATGGTTCACAACAGAAGATCACTTTAGCAGGAATGGGCTGTAATTGGGGGAAAGGTCAAAGCTGGAGGTCACAGCCAGGAGGACCAAGACTAGAGCACAGCTTCCATTCAGCAAATCACCTGTTAAATGTTACAAGAGTAAGGTAGAAAGAGGCAATGCTACTGGACTAGTAATCCAGAGGCCTAGACTAATGATCTGGCACCTTGAGTCCAAATCCTGACACAGCAGCCTGGGGAACTGTCGTTCAATCTAATAAATTAAATCTTGTAAAAAGCTAGTATCAATAATGGGGGTGACCATGGAACTACAACAAATTTGTTGCAAAACCTGCCCTTTGTGGGGGGGGGGGGATTAAAAAGACCCATCTCTTACCCAGCCTGGAGGAGGGCAGGCACTGGCATAAGCACGTAAGCTAGTGCTGGATGAAAGCCCCCTGAAGGTAGAGAGCTGCCTGAGGGTGCTGACGACTTTAAGACCAATAAATAAAGCTCTTAAAATCTGGGGGGAAAACAACGTCCACGCATCACATTCAGTCGCCTGAACATATACGTGATGAAAATTCTGTCCATGCCTTTTTTGTTATTATTAATAACGGAAACCTCATCCTGCCCTCGGATGAGGTTTCATGAAAAATGCAAAGTCCGCCTGGCCGATTCACCCGTCCACCAGCTGCAAGGTTGGAAGGACCACGAGAAATCAGACGCAGTTACAACTTCGATTGCATTAATTGGCCTCTTAATTGCCAGCGGGCGCGCTTCCCGCTTTTGTGCCCGCCCGTCAGCCAAAATATCGCGCCCGTCCGGGATGATGTTGGGACACTCGCCCAACCTCACCCCACACGGTTTCGCATCCAATCGGGCCATGAGCCCCGACCCAAAAATTCTGCCCTTTATATATTACTGTCGATGGACACCCAGAAATGGCTACAATCTTATTGAGGGTTCGGATATCCAACAGAAGCGGATAGATATTCTCCGGCGTTTGGCAATAAAGGTTTTCATTGAAGCAGTGGTGGGGTCGATTTAGAAGTCACCACTAATCCACAGCCTAACATTCCTGAACAACAGCAGCTTCCCTGAGCCACTAATCGACCTCGAGCCTATTTGCTGCCATTGCAGTTCATAGTCCACGTAACATTTGAGCCCCGTCATATCTGGCAGTGGATAGAATGAGGCACAGGTCTCATTCTCCAGGACTGTTGTCTCTGGCCTTGTCAAGTGTGAAAGGCTGGAGGTTGAGGCTGCAAAGTGCCAGGTTTACTCAGCTCACCAAGTGCCGAATTCGTTGACCCTAGGCAGGACTGCAGTTGGGTTTGGCGGGTGGGTGGTTACAAGATGACTCAGCCAGGATTCCAACGACAGCAGTGATTCATACTGGCAAAGGTAGCTGCAGACGGAGTCAGGATCAGGCTCAGCTATGACCCCACCCCCTTTGAAACTCAATAGCCCACTACACATGAAGAGAGGAACTGCACCTACGGCTTGGCCTAAATAGCCAAGTGGTTATGGCACTGGGTTTGTAACCCCAAGATCAAGAGTTCAAATCTCACAATGGCACACTGTGAAACAACGTAACTTCATCTGAAACAGATGGAAATGGGTTTGTACTCGAAAGACTTACACCACATGAGGGGAAGGGAGGAAGAATGCAGAAGTGGAAACCTGTGTCTCCGCTAATCCTTCCCGGAAACTTATCTGGTGCATTTTGTGTTTTTACAGCATTGCTGGTGAACATCAGCGCCATCTCTGCGGTGAGATACTTCAGGACGCGTGCAAAACGAGAAAATTCAAAGTTCTTGGCGCTCCAGGGTCCCTAACGAAAAGACCCTTGAGAAGAACGAGTATTCAGGGATTCAGTCCAGAAAGCTGTAGAATTAAACAATGATTCAAAATCCAAGTGTTTGGCTGTAACCTTGCGCGATAATGTAAAGCAGCTGGTGATGAAGCAACCTGTTCCACACCTCTCCCAATTTTTGTATCCATGATGTAAAACACAGCAACCATTTGCTACCAATGGTTTTACGCCAAGAGGCAAAGTTGCCCTTCCGTGCCTGACAGGAAACAAGTCTGACTTTGGGGGCTACCAAGTTTTGCATTTTTTATTTGCAAGTGGAAATCTGGCAACATGCGTCAGAAGTTGGCAGTGACATTCACGAGTGCTTTTTCCCAGTCAGTCAATTTCCCCCCTATCGTTACTGCGCTTACTCAGCTTAATATGAAGCTGTGAGAAACCACGGATAAGGAAAAAGGTATTGCAAATGAGGTCATGACAGGCTTTTATCAGTGTACACAAACGGACACTTCTGTTGGGAGACCTATTCCTGTCACGCGCAGAAAGGTACTAAACGATGAATCGGACCACAGTTTGCCCAGCATGTTTACCTGAGGCAGAAGAATATTTGCAGGACTGGCGAAATGGCTTTGGCACTCATTGAGTGGAGAGATAAATCGAGACAGGGGGGGGGGAAAGCAATATCAAAAGAAGGTAGAAAGAAAGACTCGCATTTGTATAGCGCCTTTCATGACTTCAAGACATCCCAAAGTGCTTCACGGCCAGTAAAAATACATTTCGAAGTCTAGTCATTGTTATGATGTAGTAAACAGGGCAGCCAAGTTGTGCATAGCAAGCTCCCATAAATAGCAATAAAGCAATGACCAGATAATCGGTCTTCTTTTTCCAATGTTGATTGAGGGATAAATATTGGCCAAGACACCAGGGAGAATTAGAAATCTTTTATAATCGGAAAACAGAAAAAGCCGGAAAAGCTCAGCATCAGTGGAGAGAGAAACAGAGTTCAGGTCAATGACCTTTCACCAGAGCTCACCCTTCAAGAGACGTTAATTCTGTTTCTCTCCACACAGATGCTACCTGAGCAGTACTTTCTGTTTTTACTTCCGATTTCCAGCATCTGAAGGATTTTGCTTTTATTGAAATCTTTAACGCTCAGCAGAGAGGAGAGATGGGGATTTGGTTTACCGTCCGAATTAAGAGGCAGCGCCTCTAACATCTCAGCACTCCCTCAGTACTGCAGTTGTACATTAGCCCATACTTTGCAGTCGTGTCCCTGGAGTGAGGCTTCAACCAAGAACATTGTGATGTGTGCGCTGCACACTCAGACACAGTTGACAATGTAGCAACAAACTTGGCAACAGACGGAAGGTCACCTGAAAATATGATTGGAAGCACTTGGCAGCAGGGCTGAGGGACAAGAGGGGACAATGAGGAATTTTTGAATATGCCTGCCCTAGGGTCAAGCTGAGATATTACCATACTAATTTTTTCACACAGATGGGACAAAAAACAGACTTGGGCAGAAGCTAGCTACATTTCAGCATCATTCTAATCATCTTGCTATTAAAGTGAGGGAAAAATAAGGCTTATTGATATGAAATGTCTTGACCAGATACTGAACTGGACTAGCCGTATAAATATTGTGGCTACAAGAGCAGGTCAGAGGCTAGGAATCGTGCGATGAGTAACCCACCTCCTGACTCCCCAAAGCCTGTCCACCATCTACAAGGCACAAGTCAGGAGTGTGATGGAATACTCCCCACTTGCCTGGATGACCCCAGCTCCCACAACACTCAGAAGCTTGACACCGTCCAGGATACAGCAGTCCACTTGATTGGCACCCCATCCACAAACATTTACTCCCTCCACCACTGATGCACAGTAGCAGCAGTGTGTACCATCTACAAGATGCACTGCAGAAACTCACCAAGGTTCCTTAGGCAGCACCTTCCAAACCCACGTCTGCGACCATCTTGAAGGACAAGGGCAGCTGATACATGAGAGCACCACCACCTGGAAGTTCCCCACCAAGGGGACTTGGAAAAAAATCGCTGTCACTGGGTCAAAATCCTGGAGCTCCCTCCCTAACAGCACTGTGGGTGTACCTACACCACATGGACTGATTCAAGAAGGCAGTTCACCACCACCTTCTGAAGGGCAGTTAGGGATGAGCAATAAATGCTGGCCCAGCCAGTGACATCCACATCCCATAAATGAATTTAAAAACTTGTAATCCACTCAGAGACCTGAGTTCATAGTACAGACCCATGCAGTGCTGTACTGTGGAGGAACCATCCTTCAGTTGTGATGTTACATAGAATTTAGAGCATAGAAACAGGTCATTCAGCCCAACTGCTCTATGCTGGCGTTTATGCTGCACACAAGTCTCCTCCAACCCTACTTTATCTAACTCTATCTCTCTAGTTGAACATTGGCTCTGCCCACCCATTCTAGTGGATTTACAAGAATGCAAGTCACTTTATTGAAAGCAGGGCAGGGAGATCTCCCACTTTCTTGATCAACGTTGTTCTCGCAGTGAGAAAACAATAATGTATCAGTCACACCCACCAAATGTAGGCTTGAAGAAATAAGGCTGAATGTTACCAAATAGAGGTCCTTAAAATTATGAAAACATTGATAGAGGGAATACAGATAGAATGTTTCCTCTTGTGGGGGAGAGCAGAACTGGAGACTGTCAATATAATATAGTCACCAAGAAATCCAATCGAGACTGCCCTTAACATCAAGGCAGCATTTGACTGAGTGT
The DNA here is from genome assembly GCA_026770705.1 of Isurus oxyrinchus. Lineage (NCBI taxonomy): Eukaryota > Metazoa > Chordata > Chondrichthyes > Lamniformes > Lamnidae > Isurus > Isurus oxyrinchus. The sequence goes on from JANJGN010000015.1 coordinate 120,579,780, forward strand.
GGAATCAAGGATCCCCAGCAAAACTGGAGTCAATGGGAATCAGGGAAAACATTCCGCTGGTTGAAGTCATACCCAGCACAAAGGAAGATGTCTGTGGTTGCTGGAGGGCAATCCACTCACTCCCTGGACATCCCTGCAGGAGTTCCTCAGGGTAGTGTCCTCAGCCCAACCATCTTCAGCTGCTTCATCAATGGCCTTCCTTCCATCATAAGGTCAGAAGTGGGGATGTTCACTGATGATTGCACAATGTTCAGCACCATTCATGACTCCTCAGATACTGAAGCAGTCCATGTCCAAACAATATCCAGGCTTGGAATGATAAGTGGAAAGTAACATTTGCGCTACACAAGTGCCAAGCAATGACCATCTCCAACAAGAGATACTCACACGCACACAGACTCACTCACACACACAGACTCACACATTCACACAGACTCACTCACACACACAGACTCACTCACACAGACTCACTCACTCACACAGACTCACTCACTCACACAGACTCACTCACACAGACTCACTCACTCACACAGACTCACATACACAGACTCACTCACACAGACTCACTCACTCACACAGACTCATTCACACAGACTCACTCACAGACTCACTCACTCACGCAAACTCACTCACACACACACAGGCTCACACACTCAGACTCACTCACACAGACTCACACTCACACACTCACTCACACACACACAGACTCACTCACTCACACACAGACTCACTCACTCACACAGACTCACTCACACACACATAGACTCACTCACTCACACACAGACTCACTCACACACACAGACTCACACACACACAGACTCACTCACACACACACAGGCTCACACACTCAGACTCACTCACACCGACTCACTCACTCACATACAGACTCACTCACACAGACTCACTCACTCACACAGACTCACTCACACACTCACACAGACTCACTCACTCACACAGACTCACTCACACAGACTCACTCACTCACACAGGCTCACACACACACACACACAGACTCACTCACTCACATACAGACTCACTCACTCACACAGGCTCACACACACACACACAGGCTCACACACTCACACAGACTCACTCACTCACACAGACTCACTCACACAGACTCACTCACTCACAGACTCACTCACGCACAGGCTCTCTCACATACACACACACAGACTCACTCACTCACACAGACTCACACAGACTCACACAGACACACACACACACAGGCTCACACACACACACAGACTCACTCACTCACACAGAGTCACACAGGCTCACACACACACACAAGACTCGCTCACTCACACAGACTCACACAGACTCACTCACTCACACAGACTCACTCACACACACACACTCAGACTCACTCACACAGACTCACACTCACATACAGACTCACTCACTCACACAGACTCACACACTCACACAGACTCACTCACTCACACAGACTCACTCACACAGACTCACTCACTCACACAGACTCACTCACACACTCACACAGACTCACTCACTCACACAGACTCACACAGGCTCACTCACTCACACAGGCTCACACACACACACAGATTCACTCACTCACATACAGACTCACTCACTCACACAGACTCACTCACACACAGGCTCTCACACACACACACACACAGACTCACTCACTCACACAGACTCACACACACACACACACACACAGGCTCACACACACACACACAGACTCACTCACTCACACAGGCTCACACACACACACAGGCTCACACACACACACAGACTCACTCACTCACACAGACTCACACACAGGCTCACACACACACACTCAGACTCACTCACTCACACAGACTCACTCAGGCTCACACACACAGGCTCACACACTCAGACTCACTCACATACAGACTCACTCACACACAGACCCACACACACACGGATTCACACACTCACCCAGATTCACTCACACACACAGGCTCACACACTCACACAGACTCACACACACACACAGACTCACTCACTCATACAGACTCACACACACACTCAGACTCACTCACTCACACAAACTCACTCACTCACACACACACAGGCTCACACACTCAGACTCACTCACACAGACTCACTCACTCACACACACAGACTCACTCACTCACACAGACTCACTCACTCACACACAGACTCACTCACTCACTCACACAGACTCACTCACACAGACTCATTCACACACACAGACTCACTCACACACACACAGGCTCACACACTCAGACTCACTCACACAGACTCACTCACTCACATACAGACTCACACACTCACACAGACTCACACACTCACACAGACTCACTCACTCACACAGACTCACTCTCACACAGGCTCTCACACACACACACACAGACTCACTCACTCACACAGACTCACACAGACACACACTCACACAGACTCACACACACACACAGGCTCACACACACACACAGACTCACTCACTCACACAGACTCACACAGGCTCACACACACACACAGACTCACTCACACAGACTCACACAGACTCACACACAGGCTCACACACACACACTCAGACTCACTCACTCACACAGACTCACTCAGACTCACACACACAGGCTCACACACTCAGACTCACTCACATACACACTCACTCACGCACACAGACCCACACACACACACACAGATTCACACACTCACCCAGATTCACTCACACACACAGGCTCACACACTCACACAGACTCACACACTCACACAGACTCACTCACTCATAGAATTACACACTCACAAAGGCTCACACACACAGATTCACACACATAGGCTCACACACTCACACAGACTCACACACATACACAGGCTCACACACTCACACAGACTCACTCACACAGACTCACACACACACAGACTCACTCACTCACACAGACTCACACACTCACAAAGGCTCACTCACACACACAGACTCACTCACTCACACAGACTCACACACTCACAAAGGCTCACTCACTCACACAGGCTCACACACTCAGACTCACACTCACACAGGCTCACATACTCAGAATCACACACACACAGACTCGTTCACACACACAGGCTCACACACTCACACAGACTCACTCACTCACACAGACTCACTCATACTCACAAAGGCTCACTCACTCACACAGGCTCACACACTCAGACTCACACACACACAGACTCACTCACTCATACAGACTCACACGCGCACACACAGACTCACAGACTCACGCAGTCTCACACACACACACAGACTCACTCACTCACACAGATTCACACACACACTCAAACTCACACACACTCAGAATCACACAGACTCGTTCACACACACAGGCTTACACACACACACACAGGCTCACACACTCAGACTCACACACACACAGACTCACTCACTCACACAGACTCACACACACACACAGACACACACACAGTCTCACACACACACACACAGACTCACTCACTCACACAGACTCACGCACAAACTCAGACTTACACGCACACTCAGACTCACACACACACACACAGACACACACACAGTCTCACACACACACACAGACTCACTCACTCACACAGACTCACGCACAAACTCAGACTCACACGCACACTCAGACTCACACACACACAGACTCACTCATGCATACAGACTCACACACACACTCAGACTCACTCATTCACACAGGCTTACACACTCACACTCAAACTCACACACACTCAGAATCACACAGACTCGTTCACACACAGACTCACACACACACACAGACTCACACAGTCTCACTCACACACACAGACTCCCTCAATCCCCGCCCAGGCCCGGGAGGTTGGACTCTCTACCTCAGGAGGCAATAGGGACAGCTGTGAAGGTGCCAAGATGTGCTTCCTCACCCTGCCCTGTCTGAGACTCCAGCTGCTCTGGGTGGGCGACCGGGCAGACATTCACGCTGCCACACCTCTTACTCGTGGCCCCTGGCCCACTCCACCATTTTAACCGGCTGCGCTGCTTTAGGGGCTGGCTCCTGTGTGGGAGGGTGAGAGAGAATGCACACGACCGAAGGCAGAGAGAGCACATGCTGGGAAGACAATAGCGAAGCCACTTTCCCTGATCATTGACTGTTTTGTTCCTGCATTCACTGGTGAGCCTATCAGCAATTAACGCCGGAGAGAACTTGCCCGTGATTGGAGGAGCAGCTCCTTCCAGATTTGTCAATTCCAGCTACCTGTATTTCGGACAGTGTGGCTGTGGGCTGGATAGGGAGGCATGGTGGGCCAGATCATGGCCTGTGGGCCGTATGTTGGACAAGCCTGACTTAGAGGGTCACGATGATAGATTTAAATGAGGAAAGGTGGGAGGAGGCTCAAGTGAAGCATAAACACTAGCAGGGACTGTTTCTGTGCCTATGTACAAGATGGAGGTGACCGACACATTTGCTTCCATCACAGTGATTGCACTTCAGAAATCCTTAATTGGGAAGAGTTTTGGCAAGTCCTGAAGACGTGACAAGGTGCTATATAAATGCAAGGACCTTCTTCAAATACGAGCCCAAGTATCCCAAACACAACAGGAATTGGTTGCTAACGATTCTATAAGTTGCCAGTAAATGTTGAAATGTCTCTTCTGTCAAATATTTTTCCCCAGATACATAATTTAATAAAATGTATAGAAGTATTTAACACTACATAGTTCAAAGTTGACATTACATAAAGTGCAAACCAAATCAGTTTGTTCCAGTATGTTATCTTGCTCACTACATTCACAGTTACAAATCATATTTACAAAGCTCACTACATGTCAAACCATAGCCCAAGGAGTTATGCTCACTTTCCAGCCCCTCAGTACAATAGAGGGAAAGGACTCGGGGGGTGACCTTTCCCCACTGTGCCCCCTGCGCTGTCCGTTGCTTTAGTGTGTCCCCCAGTATGTAATCGTGGACCTTGGAGTGTGCCGCCTGCGACTCTAGGTTGTGGGCAGTTCTTTGTTTCGGAAGATCAGAAAGTTTCGGGCAGACCAAAGGGACACCTTTCACGGAGTTGACAGTCCTCCAGCCGCAGTTGGCGTTTTTCGCAGCGTGCGCCCCTGGGAACAGCCCGTCCGGTACAGAGCCCCGCGTCACAGAGCTGCTCGGGATGAACCTCGGCAAGAACCACTGCGTCTCTTTCCAGACCTTCTTTGCAAAAGGCGCAATGCAGAAGGAGGTGAACAGCAGTCCCTTCCCCCCCCCCCCACCCCACCCCCACTCCCCACCTCCCCCATCCCCCCCCCCCACTCTCCCAACAGCCCCCTTCAGGACACCATGCAGAGGAGCTGAGACTCCAGGGAGCAGAATTTTTCTCTCGTCGGACTGGCACTCACTCGACCTGAACGAGCTTAAAATGGCGCCCAGTGATGTCAGGCGAGCGCCCTGACATCACCATATCTCGGTCAGCAGGTGCACACGGGAGTCAGCAGCGCGCCCGCCGACAATTAAGCTGCCTATTAAGGCCCTTAATCAATTGATTGACTCAAATTTTTCGCTGCCCATCCAACCGGTCAGTTGGCGAAGAAGACAAGCCAAGTCCACGGGCGGAATGAGGTTTCGATCGGCGATTGAAAAAAAAACTTTTAGCACTCATATTCAACATGTCCCCGCTCATGTGACAGTCACGTGAGGGGACGTGTTTTCATTATTTTTAATACCTTCATTTTTACTGTTAAAAATCTTCAGCTCCCTGCCTGAGGCAGCTCTGTGCCTCAGGGAGCTTTGACTGTGCACACCTGCCCACATGTGCACACTCCCGCGCTCGCCCTCCTCCAGCGTGAAATCCATGTCGGGGCCCGATCGCGGGCAGCGGAGACTGTCCATCAGGCCCGCCCGGCGAGGGTAACATTCTGCCCCCGGTGTGCAGGAAGGATCTGACGGGGTGACTGCTCCCCACCATCATCCACGCTACACTTTGGTGCTTCTTAGCAAATTCAGGCGATGAGACGCTCTGCCAAATGGCTTTGGCAGCCTACTCAGGGGTCCATCCCAACAGGATCCCCCACTTCCTATTCCTCCTGGGCCTGCTGGACTTTATATGTGGACCCCTTCCTGCCGGGTTTGTGGGCAAAGGTGTTCCCCGGCATGAACTTTTCCATGAGGGATAGGTGGTACGGCACGGTCTGACTGCTTGGACCGCCCTTCGGCAACATGGCCAGACCCATCCACCTCAACGCCGGGGGCCAGGTACAGCCTCAGTAGCGTAGTGACACTTGGTGTTTGCGTGCCGAGGGTCAACGCGCAGCTCGATGCAGCTGCACACAAAGGTGACCATCAGGGCGAGAGCGATGTGAAGATTGAAGCTCCTGACATTGCGTTTCTGACTTTTTCATGGCTGGTTGTGAGGTCAGGGTTCAGTGCGTGTCCCATTCCTTCAGTTCCCAGCGAGGATGAAGTGTCCATTCCCGGCTGTTCTGCTCAGTTTGTAAATGAGTCAGGGAGCCGATGGATTTAAGGACTGAAAAGCATGGAGGGAATTGTTCCCGGAGGCAAAAGGGTCAGGAAGCAGAAGCCGTAGATGGAAGGAAATTAACCAAAGAATCAGAGGCAACAATAGGATTTTTTATCAGAGCAGTGTCGTTATGATCTGTCATGCAACATTTGGGAGGGCGATGGAAGCAGATACTTCCCAAGGGAATTGGATATATACATAGAAAGGAAATACTTGTGGTGCTAAGCGCAAGTGCAAGGGAGTGGAACTAATTGGATAGCCCTTTCAGAGAGCCATCACAGGCACAGTGGGCTGAATGGCCTCCCTCTGTATTGTGTAATTCTATGAAATAAGTCCTCAGATGCCTTTTGGTTCCCTTAACAAAACAACAAAAAACACATTAGTCATAGCTACAGATCACAAGGTAGAGAAGAACATCAAAGTCCTTAGCCCCAAACTTTAACGTGCCTTGATTCCAGCATCTGATTGTTCAAAATTACTCCAGTGCCTGGTCCCACTCACCCTCCATGACAATCTGTGATAGTTGATCACTATCAGTATGAAGAAATATTTCCTGACGTTGGTCTTAAATTTACCTTTAGCAGCCCCAAATCTGTGCCCTTTACTCCTCTTGCCTGGGGTGTCTTATAATATTGCTGTGTGATTATCTGCCTCATAAGAACCTTGTAGCTCTCTACATGCTTCATTCAAAGGAACCTCTTCCCAACAGAAAGGCATCTCAGTTTCATTATCTGTAATGACTGTGGTCAAGGACCAACTAATCATTTGCAAAAAGCATGCCATGTATAGCTGTCGTCGACTGTATTTATCTGGGCAAACTGCTGACATACGTACCCTTTAAAAAGCTGGTTATAAATAACTGTTAATGATCATACTGGAGCTAGGCAATCCTGTACCGGAAATCGCTTGTGAATTAACAGTCAAAGGGAGGGATGGTTCATTCCCACACTAGGGCAATGCCATGCCTTTGACCTTTCATGGAGAATCTAGGTTATCCTCTTACCAACTGGGGCAATGTTTCGTTTTTCCCTCTGTATCTTATCCCCACCATGTTTACACCACTCACAGTTTTTTTTTCATGCAAATATATTAAGTACTCATTTTGAGATGTGGAGTTCTGAAATAAAAACAGAGCAATAAGAACAGTTTAAAAATAAGGGGACAACCATTTAAGATGAAGATGAGGAGAAATTTCATCTCTCAGAGGGTCTTTGGAATTCTCTTCCCCAGAGAGCAGTAGGGGGGGGGGTGGGGAGAGGCTGGGTCATTGAATATGTTCAAGGCTGAGTAAGATACATATTTGATTGACAAGGGAGCCAAGGGTTATGGGGGGGGGGGGGGGGAGGGTGCAGGTGCAGGCTGTGGGTGCAGAGTTAAAGCCAAAATCAGATCATCCATGATCTCATTGAATGGCAGAGCTGGCTCTCTCCTGCTCCTATTTCTTATGACCTTAAGCCCTCATAACATGCTGCATGCAAACAGCAAGTCTGTCACCTTTTAAAGTGAATGACAGGTTATATAACAGGGGGCGATGGTGATGCAGTGTCCATATCACTGGGCTTGTAATCCAGCGGCGTGGGTTAATGCCATGTGGACATGGGTCCAAATCCTGGCGGTTGGTGTCATTAAAATTCAATTGGGTGAAAAATGAATCTGGAATATAAAGCCTATCTCAATAATGGTAACCTTAAAGTTATCATTGATTACCATAAAAACCCATCGTTTACTAAAGCCCTCTAGGGAAGGAAACCTGCCATCCTTCCCTGGTCTGGCCTACATGTGGCCAACAGCAATGTGGTTTACTCACAAGGGCAATGATGGATGGGCAGCAAGTGCTGGCCCTCCCAGCACACCCACTTTATAGAAACAAATTAAAAGAAAACTTATTTTGTTACTCATTCATGGGAAGGCTAGCATATTTTTCTCATCCCTAATTGCCCTTGAGAAGGCAGTGGTGATCCACCTTCTTGAACCACTGCAGTGCAGGGGGTGTAAGTACAGCCACTGTGTTGTTAGGGGTGGGGGGGTTCCATTATTTTAACACAGTGGCACTGAAGGACATATTTCCAAGTCAGGTTGGTGAGTGGCTCGGAGCGGAACTTGCAGGTGGTGGTGTTCCCATGTATCTGCTGCCCTGGTCCTTCTAGGTGGTAGAGATCACAGGTTTGGAAGGTGCTGTTGAAGGAGCCTCGGTGAATTAATGCAGTGAATCTTGTAGCTGGTACACACCACAGCCACTGGGTGTCAGTGGCGGAGAGGGTGAATGTTTAAGGTGGTGGACAGGGCACTGATCAAGTGGGCTGCGTTGTCCTGAATGCTGTTGAGCTTTCTGAGTGTTTGAAGGTGCACCCATCCAGGCAAGGGGAGAGTATTCCATCACCCTCCTGACTTCTGCCTTGGAGACGGTGACATTCTAAGAGGATATGATGGCTGATTTAACTAGAAACAGTGAAGGAAGGAAATCGTTACGATTCATTGACTGTGAGTCAGACGCATTTTGTGAAGTAGACTTAACACACCCTCTAATTTACTTTAAGCAAATCAGCAGTTATTACACCATCAACAGTAGCATTGGTGAAATAAAAGCAAGACAATAGAGAGGGAGAGATTAGAGGCTAAAAGTTAAAAAGGGAGTGCCATTCATATTGTAAGCTTTTCTTATATCTGGTCCACAAGGTAGAGAACCATGTAAAACATGTGTACTCTCCATCTGGATAAAGGAACATAGGAAACAGGAGCAGGAGTAGGCCATTCAGCCCCTCGAGCGTGCACCACCATTCAAGTAGATTGTGGCTGATCTTCCACCTCAACGTCATTTTCCAGCACTAATCCCATATCCCTTGCTACCTTTAATATCTAAAAAATCTATCGATCTCAGTCTTGAGGCTCCTCATGCCCTCCGGGGTGGAGAATTCAAACGATTCACCACACTCTGAGTGAAGAAATTCCCCCTCATGCAGGCCATTCTAGAGCCCCTGAATTAATTAGAAACTGTGTGGCTTTCAACTTAACTGGAACATTCATCTCAGTAATTAATCAGCTAACGGATCCTCTGGGTCTGAATCCGATTTAAATTGAGTGTCATACCACAGGAAATGACTCTGCAGGGGCAGCCTGGCTCTGATTGCTACGGGTAAATTTATCAGAAACTCTACACCTGGTGAAATCTAAACCTCACTTAGAAAGGCCAGACTGTGGAAATCTTCACGGATGCATTTACTTTGTGACCAAGCACAACAGCCAGAGAGGTTCGCTCACCGAGATGTAAAGTGCAGGCATTTATTTGGAGCTACTGGGGTTTCATGGGCAGTCATTAGACATGAGGGGAGTGTGATCTTTCTTTCAAATCGTTTCTTGGACGTAGGTTATGTAAGCGACCCACTGGAAACCATCATGAATTGAATCTTGGAAAAACTCAGCAGGTCTGGTAACATCTGTGGAGAGGGAAGCAGAGTTGATGTTTCGAGTCCATGTGACCTTTCCTCAGCTCTGAAGAAGAGTCACACAGACTCAAAATGTTTATTCGGTTTCTCTCTCTCTCCACAGATGCTGCCAGACCTGTTGAGTTTTCCCAGCACTTTCTGGTTTTGTTTCAGATTTCCAGCATCTGCAGTATTTTGCTTTTATGAATTGAATCTTCGACTGCTTCTGCTCCACTCGAGACCTCTGTGACTTCAGGGGCCAAATTCGTTATTATTTCATGTGATGAATGCAAGGACCATTGGCACAGATGCGGCCTTACTTTTTTATACATGGTTGCATCTATGATTTAGGGAACTGTGCGGAAGTGTTTCAATAGAATTGTGGAATCTTGTATAACAGAAGAAGATGATTTGACCCATCATGCCTCTGTCAGTTTGTTGAAGGAGTTATCCAAATAGACTCACACTTTCCCCATGGCCCTGTAAAGTTTTCTTGTCTATGCCTCATATTTTGCTTCCCTTATTCTTTCACAGGAAGTGGACGCCGCTGACTAGGGCACTGTTGCCCCTCCCTAGTTGTCCTTCAGAAGGTAGCAGTGAGCTGCCTCCCTGAACTGCTGCAGTCCATGTTGTGTAAATACATCCACAGTGTTATTAGGGAAGGAGTGCTCAGACTTTGACCCAGCAACAGTGAAGAAATGGCGATATATTTCCAAATCAGGGTGGTGAGTGGCTTGGAGAGTAACTTGCAGGTGGTGGCGTTCCAAAGCATCAGCCGCCCTTGTCCTTCTAGATGGTAGAGGTGACAGGTATGGGAGGTGCTTTCGAAGGAATCTTGGTGAGTTGCTGCAGTGCATCTTGTTAATGGTACACTTTGCTGCCACTGTGCATCAGTGGTGGAGGGAGTGAATGTTTAAGGTGGTGGATGGGGTGCCGGTCAAATAGTCTGTTTTGTCCTGAATGGTTTCGAGCTTCTTGAGTGTTGTGGGAGATGCACTCATCCAGGCAAGTGGAGAGTATTCCACCACACTCCTGACTTGTGCCTTGTAGATGGTGGACAGGCTTTGGGGAGTCAGGAGGTGAGTTACTCACTGCAGGATTCCCAGTCTCTGACCTGCTCTTGTAGCCACACTTTCTTATATGGCTAGTCCATTTCAGTTTCTGGTCAATGGTAACCCCCCAGGATGTTGATAGTGGTGGTTTCAGTGATGATAATACCATTGAATGTCAAGGGGAGATGGTTAGAGATGGTCATTTTCTGGCACTTGTGTGGTGGGAATGTTGCTTGCCACTTATCAGCTCAAGCCTGAACGCTGTCCAGGTCTTGCTGCATAAGGACACGGACTACTTCTGTGTATGGCAGGTTGCGAATGGTGCTCTCCATTGTGCAATCATCAGCGAGCACCCCCACTTCTGACCTTTTGATGGTGGGAAGGTTATTGATGAAGCAGCTGAAGATGGTTGGGCCTAGGACACTACCCTGATGAACTCCTGCAGCAATGTTCTGGGACTGAGGTGATTAACCTCCAACAACCACAACAAATTCCTTTGTGCTCAGTATAACTCCAGCCAGTGGAGAGTTCCCCCCTTATTCCCATTGACTCCGTTCTTGTTAGGGCTCCTTGATGCCACACTCAGTCAAATGCTGCCTTGATGTCAAGGGCAGTCACTCTCACCTAACCTCATGAGTTCAACTCTTTTGTCCATGTTTGAACCAAGGCTGAAATGAGGTCAGGTGCTGAAAGGCCCTGGCGGAACCCAAGCTGAGAGTCACTGAGCAGGTTATTGCTGACTAAGTGCCACTTGATAGCTCTGTCAATGACCCTTTCCATCACTTTGCTGATGATCGAGGGTAGACTGATGAGGCGGTAATTGGCTGGATTGGATTTGTTCTGCTTTTTGTGGACAGGACATACCTGGGCAATTTTCCATGTTGTTGGGTAGATGTCAGTGTTGTAGCTGTACTGGAACAGCCTGGCTACGGGTGTGGCTAGTTCTAGAGCACAAGTCTTCAGTACTAATGCCAGACTGTTGCCAGGGCTCATAGCCTTTAAATTATCCAGTGCCTTCAGCCATTTCTGGATATCACGTGGAATGAATCAAATTGGCTGAAGATTGACATCTATGATGTTGGGATCTCAAGAGGAGTCCGAGATGGATCATCCACTCAGCACTTCTGGCTGAAGACTGGTGCAAATGCTTCAGCCTTGTCTTTTGCACTGATGTGCTGGGCTCCTCCATCATTGAGGATGAGCACATTTTAAGGGCTTCCTCCTCCAGTTAGTTGTTTAATTGCCCACCACCATTTATGACTGTATGTGGCAGGACTGCAGAGCTTAAATCTGATCTGTTGGTTTTTGGGATTGTCCAGGCTACTGCTCTGGGGACATAGGTTCAAATCCCACCATGGCAGCTGGTGGAATTTAAATTCAATTTAAAAATCTGAAATTGAAAGGTAGTTTCAGTAATAGTAACCATGACAACTATCATCGATTGTTGTAAATACTCAACTGGTTCACTAATGTCCTTTAGGGAAGGAAATTTGCCATCCTTACCTGGTCTGGCCTACATGTGACTCCAGATGCACAGCAATGTGGTTGACTCTTAACTGCCCTTCTGAAATGGTTTGGCAAGCCACTCAGTCAATTAGGGGAGGGGAACAAATGCTGTGTGGCCTTGCCAGTGATGCCCAGAACCCATGAAAGAATTTTTTTTAAAAATCACATGCTGCTTCTAATGTTTGCCATGCAAGTAGTCCTGTGTTGTAGCTTCACCAGGTTGACACCTCATTTTTATAAATGCCTGGTGCTGCTCCTGGCATGCCCTCCTGCACTCTTCGTTGAACCAATGTTGATCGCCAGGCTTGATGATAATGATAGAGTGGGGGTTACGGCGCTCTATGAGGTTACAGATTGTGTTTGAGTACAATTCTGCTGCTGCTGATGGCCCACAGCGCCTCATGGAGGCCCAGTCTTGAGTTGCTAGATCTGTTCAAAATCTATCCCATTTAGCACGGTGGTAGTGCCACACAACATGATGGAGGGTATCCTCAATGTGAAGACAGGCTTCGCCTCCATGGACTGTGCAGGGGTCAGTAGTTTGGTGAAGATGAGGTCAGGTAGGTGTTTCTTTCTTGTTGGTTCCCTCACCACCTGTCGCAGACCCAGTTTAGCCGCTATGTCCTTTAGGCCTTGGTCGGTTCAGTCAGTAGTGGTGCGACCGAGCCACTCTTGGTGATGGACATTGAAATCTCCCATTCAGAGCACATTCTGTGTCCTTGCCACCCTCAGTGCTTCTTCCAAATGGTGTTCAACATGGAGGCGCACTGGTTTGTCAGCTGAGGTGGTGGGTAGGGGACCGGGTGTGGCAGCGATAGGCGGTAATCAGCAGGAGGTTTCCTTGCCTGTGTTTCACCTGATGCCATGAGACTTTGTGGGATCGATGTTGAATACTCGCAGGGCAACTCCCTCCCAACTGTATACCACTGTATTGCCACGTCTGTTGGGTCTGCCCTGCCAATATGTAGCAGGGCCTCCAGCAGTAGGTGGCAATGCTGGGGGAGATCACCGAGCAGGGGAACTGGCTGGCCCCTTTGGGCCCCTCTTGGTAGGGAGCAGTGCGCTTAAATCCTGCATTACATTTCGGTGTCAGAAGTGGGATTCCACAGAACAAGCATCGAATCATGGTGGGCGAAATTAAAGACGATTAAAAATACAAGGTTCCTTTATTCCACCAGCATTAAAACTGTGTAAAATTTCAAAGGAAAGCATAACTCCAAGCAATAAACTATTTACAGAAAACATTCGCCACCGCTGCTTCAGATCTCTGCCCTATTTGGCTCCTCAACACAGTGACTCACCAGGCTTGTTCTGCTGCCCAGCTCCTGGCTGCAGCCTCACTTCCATCTCTCACCATGAGGCTTCTCAGACACAGGGCTGCTGCCGGTTGGGCTAACTACAGTCTCTAATTCCCCTTCCTGTCTCCTTAACCACACTCAGGGGCTTCAAGTGGCCCTAGGCTCCTGCCACTGACAATCCTAGGCTTGGCCTTGTTGCTTTCTGCCTCACCTCACGGCACCTGGCTCCGCCCCTCAGCTTGTGAAAGGCACTGCTCCCTACCAAGAGGGGCACAAATGGGCTGACCAGTTCCCCTGCTCAGTGATCTCCCCCAGCATTGGAAGGGCACCCGGCCGAGATGCAGTAGATGCTGAAAGAGCTGAAACTGGCCCAGTCAGCGAAGGAGGCTGAAATAGCTCTGGAGGAGGTTAAGTCTTCACAGGGTGAAGCCGAGAATTGAAGTAATGACCAGAAAGCGGCATCCAGTACGCCAGCTTTTAACATAGCAGGGGAAGAGCGGAATATCCCATAGCAGATATTCTACCTGCCGACACGTAGGAAGTTGGACAGATTTAAGGGAGGACCGAGACGTTCAACAACCTGACAGCTGATGACTGGATCGAGGATGCGCATCTGGTCATGGCATCCAGGGGCCTCAATGAGAGGGAGCAGGCAGTGTTTGTGATGGATCGTCTGCAGGAAAGCTGGCTGGGAAATACTGGGGAGAGGTGCAGATGTTCAAAGAAGTCTGCAGCAGACCTTTGAGGCCCTGGCACGGGTCTCTGGGGACAGCAGTCAGCTGCCGCAGCTGCGACAGAGGTTTTATGAGTGCAGCAAACTGAAGGAGAGGACCTGGCCTCCATGTCCGCGGAGCTGGTGAAGTTGTTCGACCTCATCGTTCTTGTGGATCTCTCCTTCAGCACTCAGCTGAAAAATCGCCTAACTGAAATGGCGAGGGATGAAGACATCCAGAGGGAGCAGAAAAGACTCAACAGTGACAAACCCTGACTGTCCTTCTTTGACCCACGAGATTACATCATACGGATCATGGGGGAAGACTGGACTCCTAAGACCGGGATTGCAGCCGCCATTAGGCAGATGACAACCCAGTGCCATCTGAAGAGGGAGACCAAACAGGCACAGAAACTGCTGAGATGCTGGAAGAGGATCAGAGAGGAGGATGGAGTTCTCTATTGGCTGGTTCATGACAATTGGAGAGAGGTGATGCAACTCAACCTGCCCAGCAGTTTCAATAGTCAAGTGTTGACCATGGTGTCATGAAGAGATATTAATATGTATAATGTTATTGGAAATTATTTTTTAAAATAGAATTCTAGTGGGGGTCTGTGTCTAGGCGTGTGTGTGTGTGTGTCCTAATTAGGTTAAAGCCAACTAGTCTGGATGCTTTGATGTATAGTAGTTTTGAGATGTTCATTGGGTGAACAGTAAGGTGAACAGTTAGATAAAGTGCCAATTTTCATTTGTTGAATAAACCATTCAAGACTGTGGGTAAAATGTTGCACCTAGACAGAAGGAGCCAAACAATGTGCTTATTTTTTTCAGCTTACTAATACAATTGGTGCTATGAAAGGGATTTTATTGTTAGAAGAGCTGAAGTTCAAAAGACCTAGCAGTACAATGGAAAATATACATTCAGAGGGAAAGCTAGGTGTATAAAGGAAGGAGTTTGTGTGTGAGTAAGGTAGAGGCAGTTAAGACCTAACCAGCCTGTACGCCTCCAACCAACTTGCAAAGGAGCCTCATTTGGAATTTGTAAGGTCAAATGTGCTTTGCCTGGTATCTATTTAAAGTCTATGGGCTACTGTTGTCTTAGTGGAGATTTGCCTGGGGGTGATTAATTTGGGGATTTGTTAAAAAGTTATTATAGTAGTAATTTGTGGCCATGTGTATGTATTTAATTTGTTGTTAAATTAATAAATGTTTTGCTTAGTTTTATATAAAAACCACGAGACTCTTGTTCCTACTGAGTTCAAAGTCTGCATTTGAAAATTACGAATTGCAAAAATGGGTTCTGACAGTTTTTTCAAGTCTCCCTCTGGGGTTTGAACAACTCAGCCTTTACCACCGGCTGTGTCATAATACACGGTTCATGATCAGACAAGACACAGGCTGTTGGAGAAGACAACTGCACTGACAAGGTGTTGTTACTGGCCAGGGATGGCTGCCAATATTACCGAGTGCTGCCAGAACTGGGAGAGGTGTATTTTGGCCAAAGCAGGGGAATAGCTCGACACCAGTTGTCACGCCCATGACATCAAACCTGTCGCTGGAGAGCAACCTCAGAAGCCCATTCCCAGAGGGGAGTTGCTCAATGTCAAAAGTCTGCTGGGTGGTATGGGAGCAAATAGCCCACCTAACAGCAGAGCAGAGCCTGAAGCGGCAGCCAGCAGTAGCCTGAGTGAAAAAGAGCCAGACAGCAAGGAGGAAATCCTGGAATGGGTGTGTCAGGGATTCCAGGAGTGTATCCAGTGTGAGGAGGCTGAATCCGGTGCTGGAGGAGATGTGAGATGTTGGAACAGGGAGGCTGCAACAGGGGCAAATAATGCTGCTGATCATACGGTCCCAGGAGACATGACTGATCGAGACCCATCACAAAATCTGGATGCTATTGAAAGTGCCAGATCAGAAGAGTCCAGTGACATTACCAATACACTACCACCTCTCCAATGGAATCCTTTGTGGCGGTAAATGGAAAAGGCATTATTCTTCCAGGCATGGCTCAGCTTTTGTGTTTCTGTGTTGCAATTGTTGCTACTCCCAGGTTCATATGAAGTACTCTGGAAGGGATATCAATGTTAAAGTGGCAGTATAATTTGGGGATGAGGACACTGGCTCCCAACTTCATTAATGTAAAAGATGTTAGACCAGAAATGGCCTGTTCCACATCCCTAACGTTGTTCACTCTTGAGGTGTGGGCATTGTTGACAAGGTTGACATCTTAATTTGTCATTAAGAAGGTGGTGGTGAAAGCTGTTCTTGAGCGGTTGAAGATTTTGGTGGGGGGCGAGGGTGGTGGTGAAGATGCTCCCACAATAGTTGGACCCAGTGATTATGAAGGAAAAGCTATATCTGTCCAAGCAGGGATGATGTGTGATGTGGAGGGAAACTTGGCAACAATGGTGTTCCCATTCGTCTGCTGCTTTTATCCTTCTGGGTGGTGGAGATAACAGGCTGGGAAGGCAAATAAGGATTCTGACACTGGTTGATGTGTGTATCAAACGTATATAACCACTGACGCATTTTTGCTCTGCTATTCCATTGAACTGCTGGGGACTTAATAAATTCATTTCTGACCTTAAACACCAGGACCTTATCCACACAAACTCTGCAGGTACTTGCACACAGGTCCAGATTCTATTGGCACTGAGCTCAGTGCCAGGTGTAGCCAACTACCAGATCGCATCTCAGTATTCTAGCCTGGATCCAATATCAGTAACGTAACAACACTTAAGAAGCTCAGCAACATCCAGGACAAAGCGGCCCACTTCATTGACACCCCTTCCATCACCTTAAACTCCTCCCACCACCGATGCACAGTGGCAGCATCTACAATCTACCATCTACAAGATGCACTGCAGCAACTCACCAAGGTTCCTTCAACAGCACCTTCCAAGTCTGCGAACTCTACCATCTAGAAGGACCAGGGCAGCAGACACATGGGAACACCACCACATGGAAGATCCCTCCAGGTCACTCACCACCTTTACTTGGAAATATATCGCCGTTCTTTCACTGTCGCTGGGTCAAAATCCTAGAGCTCCCTCCCTAACAGCACTGTGGGTGTACCTACACCACATGGACTGCAGCGGTTCAAAAAGATGGCTCACCACCACCTTCTCAAGGGCAACTAGAGATGGTCTATCCAGTGATGCCAGCATCACATGAAAGAATAAAATATAGTCACAGCCTTTGCTGAATACAAAGGTCTCCAAACAGTACAACAGTTTAGACCAGCTGAATGGCTTGGTTAACTGTCCAGTTTACAAAGAATAACACTTTAATTATCGGGGTAATTTCTCCAACACTCCTCTGTTGGCACAAAGTCTCGTTAACAATGCCAAGGATGCGGGTTTTGGGATGATAGTGCTGCAGCCCTACTTCCAACTCATTTTGTGTTAGCAAACTTAGCCTCAGAAGGATTCTCTGTTATAACCTTGATTCACAAAAATGAGAACCAACACAAAAATAATAATACCACAGGAAGCTTCATTAAAATGGCTCAGCATTATAAAAAATGCAAAATGTATAATAGGTATACATAATTTGTTACAAATGCACTTCAGACCAATTATTAGAATGATATTCAATTGGATAGGATTATCACATTGTCCTCTTATGCATCTTTAATAAACTGCATTAAACATTAAGCAATTTAGTTTCACAAAGCAAATAGAAATATTATTAAAAATATGAACAATAACAATATTAACATAAACAAATGACATAAGACCAGCTCACATCATGAATTATTTCACAAATATTGTAACTGTTTTGCATTTTATCTAGTCCAGAATCACAGGCTGCAAAATTCAAGTAAACATTTCACCTGGGTGTGATGAAGGATGGAGGTGGACTAGACACTGTGTCCAGACAGCCAAAAACCGTCTCTCCCTCCAGGTCATGTTTTCCCAACTCTCAAATGGCCAGAGTTCCAGGGGAGGACAAAGAAAATGCTTCAAAGACACTCTGAACCTCTCCTTGAAGCATGGCAGCATTGACATTGACATTGGAGCTGAATGCCAGGGAGCAAACCATGAGTTAGGATTGGTGTACCCCAGTCCAACATCAAAATGGGACAGTATTCCAAAAATATGGTAAAAGCACAAGTTCCTATAAGATATTCACGACCATCTGTGCACCCTGCCCTGTAGCCTTGAATCAACTATTCCCCGCTGACACAGCTTCATAAGGGTCGGAGCAGCAAGACCCGGGATGTCTTGTTGCTTGAAGTCAAAATCCCAAAACTCGTAGTCAGAGTCTTCTTGGACACTCTCGAGTTCTGCGTAGGTGTGTTCAGATGACGTTAAGGAGAACCTGCTGTCGTCGCTGTACCAACTCATGTTCTTGGCTGCGGAGGTAAAGGTCACCGAGTTAAACCCTGTAAACAGTTCTGGCTGCTGCACATTCCTTTTGACAGAAATCCTTTCACGGCTTCATTTGAAATATGAGTTCAGTTTTTATTTGTATTAATGTACTCTGATATGGAAAGTTTATCAAATAGCTTTCCAAACGTTTATGACCTTGCCCATGAATAAACATTCTAAAGGAGACCTTGGAAGTGACTGACTTTTCCAGGTACTGAGAACATCAGAAAGCTCCCCTTCCCTCCCCCAACACCCAGTACTTCCTTAAGAAAAATATCTTCTATGTTTTTCTTCCCTTCTTTCCCAAAGACACTGGGGTAATTTTTAATTTTGCTGTGTGGCAGAACAAACTGCCCACCCATTCTCGAACCAACCTCACCTTTATTCGCACTGACTCTTGGGTCCACGAGTGGTAGTAACCCTCCAATACTTCCCCCAAGGGGGTATTCTTCACATGTAAGCCTAGACTGGGTCACCATGGTGATGGCAGAGACGAGGCTAACCATAACCACGTCCTCCAGCAGAGGTGACTGAATGGAACATGGGACTGGGAGCCTTGGCTGATTTTTCTTTTGCAACACCAGGGAAATCAGGAGATGTGGAGATAAGGCGGGAAAGTGGGGTTAAGATAGAAGATCAACCACGATCTTATTGAATGATGGTGGAAGGCTCGAGGGGCTGTGTGCCCTACTCATGTTCCTATTTCTTATATTCCAATATTCTCATTCCCCATCTCTGACTCCAAACCGTCAAGGCCAGTGGTAGCTAAGCCCCTCAACTGATGTCATGTCTGAGATCAGATGACCCAGCAAAGGATTGACTATTGAAGTAGTATGTTGGGGGGAATCATCAATTATTGAGTGGGAAATGGGAGATATAACCACCACCGCCCCCAGCCCAACAGAAGAATTAGAGTCGGGTTGGGTCACATCTTTCTCACCCCTTCCCCGCAGTGATTGCGCTCATTGTTTGGACATTGAGTTTGTTAGTCCATACAGTTCAGTATTATATCAGCAAGTGCCTTTTCCCATTGTGTGATTGGTGATAAAAAACCCATCTTTACAATTCTGTATTCTCCACTCCAGTTAATGTTAAATAGATTTTAACAAATTTTAACCACAATACGAGTGAAAAAGCTAATTGGTTCATTCAAGAAGCAAAGGCTAAACAATCGGGTATAAGTTCACTGATCCCATTCTCTCTCAGCAAGGAGAAGGGACAGCAGAGAATTGGGGCTACAGTTTTGTTGTCCTGTTGCTCACTTGAAACACTGCTCTCTGCTGGGAATATAGGATTTTAAATTTACCCTGAGTGCAGATTAGGGTGAGCCTGTTATTGGTACACATCCCATTATAACTAAAATTTATAAAATGACTTAATGATAGAATGGAAACATTAATGAGCTTCAAAACTTTACCAAATTGCAAAGCTGATATGAACTATGCAGGTTCACATCTACTTGCTTTTGTTCGCATCTACCCACTTTGGAAAAGTCTAAGCTTCTCTGACCCCAAGTCTAGACCTCAATAGGTCCTGCCCTTTCTCATTCTTTGTAAGTACAATGATGAGTGCAGTGACATACACCCCACAGGACTCACTATATAACCCAGCGCACCATTATGAAAAAACCAAAGGCCCTATAATTACACTCTGCAACTATTAATGCACAGATGCTTGACATATTCAGACAGGGTGTTAACCTGTTTCAAATCACTCCTGTTAAAAGGAATTCTGTATGAACTCTTCACCTCTTTGTATGTTAATATTTTTGCACAGCGAAATCCTAAGGCATCAGACTGTCCTTGGACCTACAAAGCTCATCTCATTTCTTCACTGTTTCATTGGTCAGCACTGGT
Organism: Isurus oxyrinchus; assembly: GCA_026770705.1. Taxonomy (NCBI): domain Eukaryota; kingdom Metazoa; phylum Chordata; class Chondrichthyes; order Lamniformes; family Lamnidae; genus Isurus; species Isurus oxyrinchus. The sequence continues at coordinate 120,600,455 of JANJGN010000015.1, forward strand.
ATAATTTAAACTACCCTGCAAAGCATAGTTGTAATACTGTATTGGCAAGAATCTGTATTTTGTCTATGACAAGATCTTAATCTTCTTTCACTGGCATTTTGGTCTGATCCAGCAGATAAATCTATTAGGAGCATAGGAACGTAGAACATAGGAGAAAGAACAGGCCATTCAGCCCTTCGAGCCCCCTCTGCCATTCAATAAGATCATGGCTGACCTGATTGTGGCCTCAGCTCCAATTTCCTGTCTGCCCCCCAGTACATTTGACTCCCTCGTCTATCAAGAATCTGTCTAACTCTGCCTTGGATAAATTCAATGACCTAACCTCCACTGCTTTCTGAGGCAGAGAATTGAATAGACTAACAGCCCTCTGAGAGAAAAAAAATTCTCATCTCCATCTTAAAAGGATCTTAAATTGTGCCCTTTAGTTCTAGTCTCCTCCACAAGAGGAAACATCTGCCTGGAGTTTGAAAATGAAGAACAGCCTGTTTCTAATGTTTAGTGTCTTATTAGTGTCATGTGGTGATTTTACGAAGGTGGGCCAATGGTGTAATTAAAAGGTTCCAGCAAGCTGGTTAAACATAGAAGGGAACACAGGAACAGGAGAAGAACACTTAAGCCGCTCAGGCCGGTTCCACCATTCATTGAGATCATGGCTGATCTGTGATTTAATCCGTCACCTTTGCTCCATATTGCTTAATGCCTTTAGTTAACAGAAAATTATCAATCTCAGATTTAGAATGAACAAGTGGCTCAGCATGGCCTTCCATTTGCAGAAGAGAGTTCCAAACTTCTATCACTCTTTGTGTGTAGAAGTGTTTCCTAAATTCACTCCTAAAGGTCTGGCTCTAATTTTTGGACTATGTCCCCTAGTCCTAGACTCCCCAATCAGTAGAAATAGTTTCTTGGTCTATCCTATCTGTTTCCGTTAAGCTCTTGAAAAATTTGATCAAATTATCCCTCAGCTTTCTTAATTCCAAAGGATACAAGCCCAGTTTGTGCAATAAAGACACAAACATTGCTGAAAAAAGAGACATGCGCTCATCAGGACAGATTTGCAAGATTACCCATTGTAAAGGAAACAACAATTTATACTGCATGAGAAAAGAATGTTGGTTGGTTGGCAGGTGGACTCTGATTGGTAGAGGCATTGCCGTGGAGAATGCAGCTGAGAATAGTGAACAGTCAAGCTAACGTTCAATTTCAAACCAGGGCAGGTCAACTCTGATTGGCTAAGGCATTGCCATGGTAAATGAACCAGGGAATGGCTGTCCTTCAAGTTTTTGTTAGTTGACAAAAGCTCAGTGTGTGGACAGGGCCCTGTGTGTGAATGTATGTGGCTTCTAGTATGCGTGATTGAGCCACACAATGAGCCAGACTGATAATCTTAAATTGTTTTTCAGGTAATTCTTAGCACAATCAGGATTGTTTAGCAAGTGTTGTCCAATCGTGGAATCACATCTAATATTGGGCACTACGTTTTGAGTTTTTGCTGGTTGCTATGATCCATCAGCTGTTGGGTTGTATAGCCTATATATACCTGGCATTACACCAGCACTGAAATTCATATACCACATTACTCATTTGTGTGATAAGCAGAACATCTTTTTGGCTTGATGGCAGCATCCTGTTAGTGGAGAATGCCACTTGTGTTGATACTGTATAGTAGCAGTGTGAAATGGCTAGGCTTCACCTGTTTTTCAAATTTTTGAGACACCTTACCCTTCCAGTAGATCTTTGTCCACAATGACAGGACACATTTGTATTCCATCAAATTTTCTCTTCTAGTTTATACTTGGGTTGGGGGCAGGGGTCAAACACACTGTGATTCAATTTTGAATCTGATATGAAGGGACTTTTACCTAATATCTTGCCCATTTCCCATAGAATATCAAGGAATGTTCTCTGCCCTCCTCCAAACGTCTCCCCTCCTCACCACCTAGTTCATTTTAAGGTAATGGTTTTACCTTTACCAAGAAGTAATACTTTGTGTTTCAGCAAAGGCTGTGAGTATGGGCACACTATTCGGCTGCTGGGCATCATAGCCTATCGCTATCAAGCCATTACCTAGTAGAGGTGATTTCATTATTCCTGTCTCCCACCTACCGAGCCCTCGAATGCAGTTTCCAGCGGCAGAACCTTAATCTACAGCAGTACAGGTTGGAATAGGACCATAACATTAACATCGCAATACTCTGGACTGTGCTCTGTGCAAGCGTAGCTCCACATTGGGATTACAGATTCACTCCTGACACCTACTCCTGAACTGGAATCAGGATTGGGAACACTGGCTAGATTTTCTCTCCATAAACCATTGAACCCATTTCTAACACTGGAGGATAGACCGACCTGAGGCAGCTAACTGGTTAGGTTGGGGATTAGGCTTGGGCCTTTTGATCACTATGGCTCAATTGAACCTTTGACATCCATGACTAAAGGGGACTTTCAATATAGACATATTAACTATACGATAACATAGAGAACAAGTCACCTTCTCGGTAGCTGTCTAAAAGCTGTATAATTGCATAATATTCAGAGGAGTCATCTGAAAAAAGGACAGAAAAAACATGCTAAGTGTTTTTTATCCCAAGTTTGAAGCACTAACATTAAAAAGTTGCAATTTTAACTACTTATATTCTAATATCATTTCTGACAATTTTTGGTTTCAAGTTTGGGGTAAATGGTTTCAATCATTACCTGAACTGTTCTCGGTAAATTGCACTATCAAGTCCTTTCCAACCTGCTGCTCTTAGTTTAGGCAGGAGAGGTGAGATGGCAAAAGGGTTAATGGTGAAAGGCCAAAGGGAATGGTAATGCTACAGGCAAAGAAACAAAAGATGTGTCCAGAGGAGGTGTGAATGGCTGAATCACGAACATCTCTCCTGCTTTTCTCCCCATCTCAGCCCTTCCCTTGTGTTTGGTTTATCCCACTTCCTCCTCTCACCATTTCACTTGCTTAAGACATCCCTAACTGTTCCCACTCCTGATGAAAGGTCATTGATCTGAAACGTTGGGTGGAATTTTAGGGGAACGTCAAGGTCTCCTGGTCCAGGCTTCTGTATTGACATTCCTAAATCAATTGGATAGCATCTTGTACCCTCTTATCTAAACAGCTGTCTGGCAGGAGTTAACAAACGTGAGATAAGCTAAAAGATAACCTCAGCTAGAGTGATGGATAAGGCGGAGAGGTGAACCCCCTGCTCCCTCCCCTCAATTACCATGGGTACCTGTCCTGCAGTGATTGGTTAGAAGGGTTCGAACAAGTTATTGGACATTGGGTAAACTATCAGACCCTCGGAGGCTGGAGGGATCAGGGGTCGGGGGTTGGGGTGAGGGTGCGGAGAGGGGGGTGAATCCTCTTCAGGCAGCCGCCCTCTTCAGGCGGAAGGTGGACCAGGGAAGATGGAGGATGACCTGGGGAAGAATTCCCTCACAATTTGGCTGGACAGCAAAATGATGCCCGTCACAAGCTACTGAGATCAACACCCCCTGTGCCAACTGTCCGTCTGTCTGTCCTCCAGTAAGCCACCCTCACCTCACATGCCTTTTCTATTGCATCATATCTAAACTGTTGCTTCTTAATAAACACGATGAACTACCTTAAAATTACTTATAAGTTCTCGACTGCCTGTTTCGGGTAATCAGTGACTCCGGAACGTTAGAACTTACACCATGAAGGCTACTAACTCCTAGAATCAATGAAATTACGGCACACAATAAGCTAATTGGCGCTTTGGGGCCTGCACCTGTGAAAAGTCCAGATTCTTTCTGCACAGCCTGAAAACAAGCAGCTTTTAGCTAAGGGATGGTGCCTGGGCGACACCACATGGGCAGGGTGGGGGGGAGTGGGTGACACATGGGCAGGGTTGGGGGGAATGGGTGACACATGGGCAGGGTTGGGGGGGAGTGGGCAACACCACATGGGCAGGGTGGGGGGGAATGGGTGACACCACATGGGCAGGGTGGGGGGGGAGCGGGCAACACCACATGGGCAGGATGGGGGGAATGGGTGACACATGGGCAGGGTGGGGGGGAGTGGGCGACACCACATGGGCAGGGTGGGGGGAGTGGATGACACCACATGGGCAGGATGGGGGGAGTGGATGACACCACATGGGCAGGGTGGGGGAGAGTGGGCGACACCACATGGGCAGGGTGGGGAGCGGTGGGCGACACCACATGGGCAGGATGGGGAGAGTGGACGACACCACATGGGCAGGGTGGGGGGGAGTGGACGACACCACATGGGCAGGGTGGGGGGTAGTGGACGACAACACATGGGCAGGGTGGGGGGAGTGGATGACACCACATGGGCAGGGTGGGGGGAGTGGACGACACCACATGGGCAGAGTGGGGGAGAGTGGGCGACACCACATGGGCAGGGCGGGGGGAGTGGGCGACACCACATGGGCAGGGTGGGGGGAGTGGATGACACCACATGGGCAGGATGGTGGGGGGAGTGGACGACACCACATGGGCAGGGCGGGGGAGAGTGGGCGACACCACATGGGCAGGGTGGGGGGAGTGGATGACACCACATGGGCAGGATGGTGGGGGGAGTGGACGACACCACATGGGCAGGGCGGGGGTGTGGGTGACACCACATGGGCAGGATGGGGGCGCTGGGCGACACCACATGGGCGGGATGGGGGTGCTGGGCGACACCACATGGGCAGGGTGGGGGGAGGGGGTGACACCACATGGGCAGGGTGGGGGGGGGTGGGTGACACCACATGGGCAGGATGGGGGGGAGTGGACGACACCACATAGGCAGGGTGGGGGGGGAGTGGGCGACACCACATGGGCAGGGTGGGGGGAGTGGGCAACACCACATGGGCAGGATGGGGGAGAGTGGGCAACACCACATGGGCAGGATGGTGAGGGGAGTGGGCGACACCACATGGGCAGGGTGGGGGGAGTGGGTGACACCACATGGGCAGGGTGGGGGGAGTGGGCGACACCACATGGGCAGGGTGGGGGGGGGGGTGAGTGACACCACATGGGCAGGGTGGGGGGAGTGGACGACACCACATGGGCAGGGTGGGGGGAGTGGACGACACCACATGGGCAGGGTGGGGGAGAGTGGGCGACACCACATGGGCAGGGTGGGGGGCGGTGGGCGACACCACATGGGCAGGATGGGGAGAGTGACGACACCACATGGGCAGGGTGGGGGGGAGTGGACGACACCACATGGGCAGGGTGGGGGGTAGTGGACGACACCACATGGGCAGGGTGGGGGGAGTGGACGACACCACATGGGCAGAGTGGGGGAGAGTGGGCGACACCACATGGGCAGGGTGGGGGGAGTGGGCGACACCACATGGGCAGGGTGGGGGGAGTGGATGACACCACATGGGCAGGATGGTGGGGGGAGTGGACGACACCACATGGGCAGGGCGGGGGTGTGGGTGACACCACATGGGCAGGATGGGGGCGCTGGGCGACACCACATGGGCAGGATGGGGGTGCTGGGCGACACCACATGGGCAGGGTGGGGGGAGGGGGTGACATCACATGGGCAGGGTGGGGGGGGTGGGTGACACCACATGGGCAGGATGGGGGGGAGTGGACGACACCACATAGGCAGGGTGGGGGGGAGTGGGCGACACCACATGGGCAGGGTGGGGGGAGTGGGCGACACCACATGGGCAGGATGGGGGAGAGTGGGCAACACCACATGGGCAGGATGGTGAGGGGAGTGGGCGACACCACATGGGCAGGGTGGGGGGAGTGGGTGACACCACATGGGCAGGGTGGGGGGAGTGGGTGACACCACATGGGCAGGGTGGGGGGAGTGGGCGACACCACATGGGCAGGGTGGGGGGAGTGGGCGACACCACATGGGCAGGATGGGGGGAGAGTGGACGACACCACATGGGCAGGGTAGGGGGGAGTGGACAACACCACATGGGCAGGATGGGGGGGGAGTGGACGACACCACATGGGCAGGGTGGGGGGGAGTGGACAACACCACATGGGCAGGATGGGGGGGGAGTGGACGACACCACATGGGCAGGGTGGGGGGGAGTGGACGACACCACATGGGCAGGGTGGGGGGAGTGGGCGACACCACATGGGCACGGTGGGGGGAGTGGGCGACACCACATGGGCAGGATTGGGGGGGAGTGGACGACACCACATGGGCAGGGTGGGGGGGAGTGGACGACACCACATGGGCAGGGTGGGGGGTAGTGGACGACACACATGGGCAGGGTGGGGGGAGTGGACGACAACACATGGGCAGGGTGGGGGGAGTGAGCAACACCACATGGGCACGGTGGGGGGAGTGGACGACACCACATGGGCAGGGTGGGGGAGTGGGCAACACCACATGGGCAGGGTGGGGGAAGTGGGCAACACCACATGGGCACGGTGGGGGGGAGGTGGGCGACACCACATGGGCAGGGTGGGGGGAGTGGGCAACACCACATGGGCAGGGTGGGGGGGGAGTGGGTGACACTACATGGGCAGGATGGGTGGGGGGAGTGGGCGACACCACATGGGCAGGATGGGTGGGGGGAGTGGGCGACACCACATGGGCAGGATGGGGTGGGGAGTGGGCAACACCACATGGGCAGGATGGGGGGAGACTGGGCGACACCACATGGGCAGGATGGGGCGGGGAGTGGGCGACACCACATGGGCAGAATTGGGGGGGGGAGTGGGCGACACCACATGGGCAGGATGGGGTGGGGAGTGGGCGACACCCCATGGGCAGGATGGGGGGGAGTGGGTGACACCACATGGGCAGGATGGGGGGGGGAGTGGGCGACACCACATGGGCAGGATGGAGGGGGGAGTGGGTGACACCACATGGGCAGGATGGGGGGGGGAGTGGGTGACACCACATGGGCAGGATGGGGGGGGGGAGTGGGTGACACCACATGGGCAGGATGGGGTGGGGAGTGGGCGACACCCCATGGGCAGGATGGGGGGGAGTGGGTGACACCACATGGGCAGGATGGGGGGGGAGTGGGCGACACCACATGGGCAGGATGGAGGGGGGAGTGGGTGACACCACATGGGCAGGATGGGGGGGGGAGTGGGTGACACCACATGGGCAGGATGGGGGGGGGGGAGTGGGCGACACCACATGGGCAGGATGGGGGCGCTGGGCGACACCACATGGGCAGGATGGGGGGGGAGTGGGCGACACCACATAGGCAGGATGGGGGGGAGTGGACGACACCACATGGGCAGGATGGGGTGGGGAGTGGGTGACACCACATGGGCAGGATGGGGGGGAGTGGACGACACCACATGGGCAGGGTGGGGGGGAGTGGTTGACACCACAGGGGCAGGATGGGGGGGGGGAGTGGGCAACACCACATGGTTCTCAGGGGCATGGGCTATAAATGTTAGCCATGGCAGTGATGCTGACGTCCCAGGAACAAACATTAAAAAAAAGTTACATAGGCAAGTTCCAGACTGGGAATCAACAACATTCTGACTCAGAGTTGAGAGGTTGTGAATCTGAGTTTACCTGACAAGCAGGGGTGTGTGTGTGTGGGGCGGGGTGGGGGGGGCGGGGTGGTGTCAGAATGGGAGGACAAGTGCAGGTACACATTAAAAAGATTTGATTTGGTTTTCCTGTTAGTGGGGCAGTTGTCTGATGTCCTTGAGTTATGGTCACCATTCCTGTCTGGTTTTGTACAGTCTACAAGGCAGAGTGCCATCTGACTGTGTGTCATGCCAAACCTTCGGAACGAGGAAACCACAACTGGAATGTGCTGTCACTCTGCTCCTCACAACACAGCCATTGTACCAACACCATCCGCTAAATCGTTTGATCTTCCTGCAACTATAAACTCGGGGTGGGGAGGGGGGAAAAACTGAATGAGCTTCAACAAGCTTCAATAAGCCACACTGACAGTGATGGCAACAAAAAAAAAACAGCAAAGGCAAAAGTCACCTTATCACTAGATCAAAATCATTCTGCCGGATTGACTTGAATCAGGGTGATGTTCTATCATGAATTGTCCCGCCAATTCACGTAAATTCTTGCCGCACTACGTCGGAACAGTTCTAACCTGACTGTGTTAAACTATCCCTTGCACGGGTTTACATAAGCAGCTGAGCCAGTGCCCTGAAACTAGCACATGGAGGGAATTACGGCCGGTTGTCTTTTTCTCCCATGGGAAAACATAAGGCAAGGGCTCCCCATAGATAGGTTGGCCTTCGGTGCTGTTGAGAAATTGATCCAAAAGTTTCATTATCTGGCTGTCGGGCTGTCTCGGCCCACGCGGAATGTGTCCACCCCCACCACCTTGCACCTCCCCACCTCCCTCCATTGCCCCTCGTTTCCCGGCACTTGTTTCGTCAGCCTCAGGAAGATGGAAGGTCACTGGAAGAGCCATTTGAGTCAATGACATTTCTGGATGGCATCAGAGTGCCTGATCACGGAGAGGACCCCAGCCTATAGGGCACTGGCAGAACCCCAATTTGCTCCTCTTTCTGGGGGTGTGGGCATCGCTGGCAAGGCCAGCATTTGTTGCCCATCCTTCATTGCCCTTGAACTGGGTGGCTTGCTAGGGCCATTTCAGAGGGCAGTTCAGAGTCAACCTCATTGCCGTGGGCCTGGAGTCACATGTAGACCAGGCCGGGTAAGGACAGCAGATTTCCTTCCCTAAAGGACACGCGTGAACCAGATGGGTTTCTACAACCATCGACCGTAGTCTTGGGGTCACCATTATTCAGGCTAGCTTTTAATTCCCGATTAATTGAATTTAAATTCCACCAGCTGCCGTGTGGGATTTGAACCCATGGGCAGGATTTTCTGCTTAGCTTGTGAGCGCGTGCCCGACACGCCCGAGTGTGAAATAGCGTGTGATGATGTCGGGCGAGCATCCCAACATCATCGTGCACTCGCGCGATATTTCAGTTGGCGGGCGTGTGCCAGAGTTAGCAGCGCGCCCACTGACAATTAAGAGGCCTATTAAGGTCACTAATCAATTAATTAACCTGTATTTTCACCTTACGGTGGGCGGGAGGGCAAGTCAACCATACGGCCTTTGGGTTTTTGAGGTAACCTCATGCACGGGCACTAAATAAGAATAAAAATAAACATTTGCGGGCAGAATTTTTCAAACCTACACGTGCGTCCGCTGTGTGGAAATTTTTCCGGAATTTTAAAAACTTTATTCATTGGTTCAAAATACTTCAGCTCCCGGAGGTAACTCTCCGCCTTCAGGGAGCTTTCACTGCACACTCCCCTGCGCCGGCGCTCGCCCTCCTTCCATCTCTCACCCCAGCAGCGCTGAGGGTCTGACCTGACAACCCGAAAATCCTGCCCCGAGTCTCCAGGGCGTTAGCCTGGGGCTCTGGGTGACTAGCCCAGTGACATCACCACCATCTCCCCAGCCCTGCCTAGGGAGAGTCTCTAACCCATCTGAAGATCTCCGTCCTATTGGAGGGTGGGGGGGTTGATGACAGCCACTCCCTTGGGGTAAAACTATTCATTTGCTTTTTAAAAGGGGTTATGTACCTTTTGAACATTGCACAGTAATATCAGCACTTCCTCTCCGTGATACTTCCTGCAAAAGAGAAGGGATGGTTCAGCTCAGCAATACTGTTACGGGTTGCAGAAAAAAAAGGTACTTTAAGTAACGAACACGAATATATAAATCTGTCGTTCCACAGGATTCTCTTGTTGAGGGCTAAAGTATGATGTTTAGTAGGGTTTTATGGTGCCGCCCTTCCCTCCCACCCAGCTGGGCATCATTTTGGTGAGGGGAGGCAGGTAAAATATGGGGGGGGGTGCCCTGCCCGCCTCCCAAACACCGTGGGTGAGCAGGTGCCGAAATCGGCAGCCCGCCTGCCATTTTTAAATAAGTAATTAAGAGTCAATTGAGCGTGTTACCAAGCCAACTGATATGAATAAAGCGCTGGCCACACCATAATACTGTTGGGTGGGCTGCTTTATTAAGAGGCGAGAAAGAAGAGGGTACAAGCTGAATGCATCGGAGGCACCCCACCAAGACTCCCGCCCCGCTCCCCTTTGCTCCTCCCCGCTTGGCCTCCAATATCCACACTCCCACCCACTTTGGTCCCCTCTCACCACCCCCCCACCCCCCCACCCCTCTCTCCCTTCCCTATAGGTTGCCAGATCCTTTCCCGCCCTAAAAGCCCAGGACTTACCTCACCCCAGGCACTGTCGCTATTCCTCTTAGGCCTATTCGCCACTGAGTTCTGGCTCTGTAGGGACTGCTAAGGCTGTCATCCAATCTCTCGAGAGTGGACTTCCTCCCACTGAGGGGTGGAAGTCCCACTCTCTGCTCGTTCAGCCCACCGGCAGCGTACTATGACTGCAGGGCAGGCTTCATTTAGGTGCATCAACTGGCCAGCTAACACTTGCAGTGGGTTGGGGTTTCGAGTGAGACAAGCAATACACTCCCCATGAAATCCAGCCCATAGAGCGTACAATAGACTAAGAATTGAGATATCGATCAGCCATAATTCTCTCACTTCTGTTCCTACGTTCTTAGCATTGCCTCTATTAGAATGAATAATAATTTATATGAATTATATCAGAAATCACAATAGTTTATCCAGGAATAATAATTGAAGGAATATATTAGATTGCACTGTTTTACACTGTCATCTTTTTTTTTGTCACTGATGAGCTTGAACAATTTGTTAAAGATTTTTCTAGATAAGAATAAAGTGTGAGCTATTTGCCATCGCTGTCTTATATATGCGACACATATATAGGGCAAGGCACCACTGGAAAACACGCAAACAGTGGGAGGTAATGTCAGTCTATTCTTGAGAAAGGGTTTTTTTCCTATGACCTTTGTATGACAGGTACAGAGTCCAGTCGACTCTTTCGCCGTCCAGTTTAGTCAGGATACCCCCAGCATAGAACAACTTCACTGAAACAAGCAAGGAAGACCTGCAAAAATCAGAGAATTTTCCCCTTGTACTTAAAACCAGCCCAGCCTCCTCCTAACCAGGGCCCCTCCACAGACACCGCCCTTTCAACCTTTCATCGTAGGTTAAGGGGCATTTGTTTGAAATGGTACCCCCCTTTATTTAGAATGCTCTTGTTCCAGTGATTGCATTCGCACTAACCACACTCCATTACAATACTTACTTCTCTAATCCAGAAACGCTCAACAGGAGACACCTGCTGAGGAAGATATGGTTCGGCGTATGGTGGAGACAGAGGGTTGGTCAAGTGATTTTGGTCCAGGTACGAACAGGAGCTGCTCCCTGACAGAGAACTTGACGGCAGAGAAGAGCGGGGTAAGCATTCCAGCGCCAAGAGTTGTGTGTTACTCCACTGGTCTCTTGCCGATGAACCATTTTGATTGCCGAAAGGCTGAAGAAAATAGAAACAAAGATTTTCATTTGTCTTTTTTAATGATTTATTTTTTCCTAATTTATTAATTTTTTTGGGGGGGGAGGAGGTTAACGCTAAGGAACGAAGCCCTCAGTTGCAGATTGTTAGCATCATGACCTCTCAGAGCAAAAGCAGATGCAGAGCTCTTCTACATTACCTCAACAATATACTCAGTCCTACCCTCAGAAGAGTAACCCCTACTGAATGAGGTTGCTATTTTCCGAGCCCCATGCCGACAATCAGTTACAGATTATTTGGCCACAGTCTCAATTGCTGTGGCCAAGCGTGCGAGCTTGCTGTGCATAAATTGGCTGCCATTTTTCCTGCGATAAGCAGTGGCTACATTTCAACAGTGCTCCTCATTGGCGGTAAAGCTTTTTGGGACATCCTGGGGTCAGGCGCTACATAAATGCAAGTTCTTTCTTTCATCCTGTAACCCCTCCAGGTGAGATTACTGTCTTTCTGCTGGATCGAGTTTTGAATTTGTTCAGTTATTGCTCGGAACTGGGTGACATTGTGCGGAAAGCTCGTAGCGAGTAGATGGGGCGGGGGGGGGGGTGGGGGGGGGGCGGGTAGGATTACCATCAACTCAAACCGAGTTGGGTTTGAACTCACATTGTAGATGTGTTCCAAACTTTGGAAGTCCCCCAGGTCCAGACCAGAGCCTATTTTCTAATTGTTACTCAAAGGCTTATACACAAACGCATCATCAAGTTAGTATCTTGATGACACATTGTTTGTAACATTTTTTTTGGCCAATGAAAGACCGTGAGAAACTTAGTATTATGCTGAAGCACCTGTTAATTATACCATGACGCAACTATGGCTTGCACTCATGTTGTGTCAACAACACCTTGAATGTTTGCACATAGGGAAACCATTTCCTGTTGTCCTTTGGCTGTAAGCATTCAAAGTTATTACTGAGCTCTTTGCTGAGGCAGGATTCTTAGTTTTTCTGGAATGTTGTACTCTTTTTATTCACCCACAGGATGTCGACGCCATTGGCAAGGCCAGCATTTATTGCCCATCCCTAATTGCCCAATCAAGTGGCTTACTAGGCCATTTCAGAGGGCAGTTAAGAGTCAACCACATTGCTTTGGTCTGGAGTCACATATAAGCCAGACCAGGTAAGGATGGCAGATTTCCTTCCCTAAAGGACATCAATGGATTTTTAATGACAATCCAGTACTTTCATAATGACCAACTCTTGATGCTAGCTTTTTATTCCAAATTTATGAATTAACTGAACTCAAATTCCCTCATTGCTGAAAATACTCAGCAGGTCAGACAGCATCTGCGGAGAGAGAAACAGAGTTAGTGTTTCAGGTCGGTGACCTTTCATCAGAATCCAAACTCTGTCTCCCTCCCCCACAGGTGCTGCCTGGCCTGCTGAGTATTTCCAGCATTTTCTGCTTTTATTACAATAGGTACATATGCATTTGAACTGTACTTACGCCTGTAGCAGAGAGTCTGACTGTCGGTGGGGCGAGCTGCTTCTTGACAGCTGCAAAAGGCTCAGCATATACCGGTGACAAAGCCACATCGCAGTGACCGGCTGTAAATGAGCCGAGATTCTTCCCGAAGCCGTGAATGGATTGGGCTGGTGGCTGTGACAAGGCAAATGTCTTTCGCAGTGGTACATTCCGATCCCCCCCCCTGACCGGTAAAGGTGAAGAATTGTGCCTGGACACCGGCTGAAAGGAATGAAATTATTCATGCTCCATATTTTACAAATATTTTGCAGTCTGTTCCATAACTGGAACTGCGTTTATACTAAAAAAAAAAATCACTTAATATAGTCAGTGTTTATCACAAGTATCGGCTGGTGAATCTGATTCACATCTGGGAAAGAATGCAACTAAAAATGGTCCTGTTGTGCTTTTTGAGTTCTCCCTATCTCCCAATCATGCAACATTGTCAGTTGGCGCCGTTGTGAGGAGTGATAAGTCCAGTTTCCGTCCCTATCCCCTTTGGCATCAATTCAAATGTAAACTTTGCCATGTCAGGATTTTGTTGCTAACTTTGGGCTTTTCCAATTCTCCCTCATGCCCTTTCTGAAGGAGCTGATGCCTGTGGCTTTTTGGGCACTAGCTCAACCTTTTTACTTGGGGGTGGTGGGGGGGGCGCGGTGGTTGGGGGTGGGGGGGGGGTGGTGTTCGTGGGCTGTTCAACTGTGGTTAGCATCACAACTGAGCCTGACTGTGTCCTTGCCTCTCTCAGGGAAGCACTAAAGTGTCAGCCTAGATAAAAGTAAGGGATGTTATGCTTCAGTTATACAGGGCATTGGTGAGACCGCACCTCGAATACAGTGTGCAGTTTTGGTCCCCTTATTTAAGGAAGAATGTAAGTAGCTGAGTGAGGCTTACTAGATTGATATCTGGAATGAGCGGGTTGTCTTATGAGGAAAGGTTGGACAGGCTGGGCTTTTCACCACTGGAGTTTAGAGGAGTGAGGGGTGACTTGACTGAAGTATAAAAGATCCTAAATTGTCTTGACAAGGTGGCTGTGAAAAGGATGTTTCTTCTTGTGGGTAAGGCCAGAACTAGGGGGGCACTGTTTTAAAATTAGGGGTCACTCTTATAGGACACAGATGTGGAGAATTTATTTTCTCTCAGAGATTTTGTGCGACTTTGGAACTCTCTGCCTCAGAAGATGGTGGAGGTGGGATCACTGAATATCTTTAAGGCAGAGGTAGATAGATTCTTGTTAGGCAAAGGAATCAAAGGTTATCGGGGTTAGATGGGAATGTGGAACTCGAAACACAGACAGGTCAGCCATGAGCTTAATGAATGGTGGAGCAGGCTCAAGGGGCTGAATGGCCTACTCCTGCTCCTATTTTGTATGTTTGTATTACACGCACTGAAGTGGGGCTTCAGCCCACAACATCCTGACATAGCGGGCAAAAATGCTGCCAACTGAACCAACATTGCCTACTGCCCTGTGGAATAAATGAGTAATTAATATGTTCACACATTCACAGGTTTTCTATTTTAAGAAAGGTTTAAAATCATTTAGCTCAAACTAACAAAGGAATTTAAGATGAGCAAATTAACGTGTTTGTTACTAATGCTGCACCTTGTAATTCAAATCTATAACATCACTGCAGAGCTAATTGCAATACTATAGGACTTTTCCAAGATTAATATATTTAATAATATACTCAGGTGTCTGATGTTTCTTTAATCCTATCTTCAAGTCCTAAGCCACATATTTTTTGCCCAGTTCTGTTCTTGTGCTGGCAAAGTATTGCTTACCTTTCTAAGCCAAAGAGGTTTTGCAGGAGGGGCTGGTTGTAACTTAAATGGAATATAAGGTACAGCATACGTTGGAGACAGAGGGTTATTCAAGATTTCATCACTAGGTGAACAATAGCTGATTGTAGTACTGCCAGGCTGCAATGAAACAAGAGATAACCTGGAGATACTGGATCCTGATGTCCTAATACTTTGCTCTTGATGTTTTTTTGATGGATCTCGACTGTTAACCATCTGAAATAAGTGAAAGAACTATTTATGGCAGCTCATTTGACAAACAAGATTTCAATATTTCAGGGCAACTCAACAATCCTCAAGGCACACAAAACCAAATACCAAACACAGTAGATAAAAACAAAAAAACTGCGGATGCTGGAAATCCAAAACAAAAACAGAAACAGAAATACCTGGAAAAACTCAGCAGGTCCGTTCTGTTGAAGGGTCATGAGAACTCGAAATGTCAACTTTGCTCTTCTCCAGCCGATGCTGCCAGACCTGCTGAGTTCTTCCAGGTATTTCTGTTTCTGTTTTTGTTTTACCAAACACAGTAACTGAGTTTTTCCAGGTGTTTCTGTTTTTGTTTCAGATTTCCAGCATCTGCAGTATTTTGCTTTTATCTACAGTAACAAAGAGAATTCAGTTGTTTAAAATAATCCATCCTAAATAAGCAGGCTCATGTGGAGCATTAATGCCAGTAGAGACCAGAAGCCTGTTCCTGTGCTGTTGACGTGATGCAATTCTTTGTGTACCATCAAAGAAACATTTCTATGTACGAATTGGACCTGCATTTACATCTTTGTGAGAGAACCCACTCCCAGGACGCACTGGCTGCATTCCAAAGCTGTAAAGGGCTCTTGCATAACCCGGTGACAAGCAATTTTCAGTAATAACTAAGTTTCCTGAAGTTAAAGTTGGAAGGTGGGACAAGGCAAGGAGACTGCGTCCTGAGAATCTCACACTGCTTCCACATATGGACAAAGGTGAAGAATTGCGTTTCCCACAGACTGAAATAAATACAGGTCATTCATATCACTGAGACTCTTTAACACCTAATAGTGTACATATCAAGCTTGGCCTTACATTCTCTTCTATAATAGTTAATAACACTGATCATTAAGCAAATGCAATGCAGGAGTAACTGTTTACAGCAGAATCTCCATCCTATATCTCTAATTGTAATGTATGACAGAGGAGTTGAGCAGGCACACCTCAGGCAGATCAGGGGATCAAAGAGGAACTTTTGACCAATAGGTCCAGCTCACTCCGATAGTACCAGAACCCTTGCAGCCCAGGGTCCAATTGTCTTGTGAAATTCCCTAATGTCTTTATCGCTAAACCCCGATTGTCGTTATTATTCTAAACCTATGTTGAGTCAAGAGGCATTTTCTAACGCCCACATCACTAGAGATGCCTTCCCTCGGGTGAGATGTGTAACCAAGGCCAGGTCTGTTTCTACCTGTCATTTAGGGAGACGGTGAATCAGCCAATGGCAGAGAGCCGTCCCAATATCTTAACTAACGTTCCTCCTCCAAACAGAACTATCAAAACTGAATAACTGGTCACTGATTTCACTTGTGCCCACTGTAAATGCAAGGTGGCTGCCAAGTCTGCTTACAATTTAACAGCCCATAAACTTTAAAGTAATTCATCGTACACAAAAGATTTTAGTTTGCTTCCAAGAGAGGTGATATGTAATAACTACTAATCTCCCTCCCTTTCCTTGTCAATAATCTCTCATTTAAATTAAAAAAAAAACCGGTGGCAATATTTAAGCAAAAATGATCTCGTAACATTCTATTGAATAAGACATCGCTTACCGAAGTAAGCTTTAAAGGTTCGGCTGGTGCAAAGAGCTTCGTTGGGGGAGGTGTGTAAGGCTCAGCATAATCAGGAGAGTTGAGTGGACCCAGCGTATTCTCGGTAACCAGCGTGGGTAGGTCTTCCGAAACTGAAATCATTTCGACTGGTTTCTGGGGGAATGTGAATACTCCATACACTGTCGCCGGGCTGTTCCCACGCCTGTGTGATTCTAACGAAGGGTCGTGCTTGTCTGCCAACTACAGTTAATGGATGTTTTAATCAACGAGAGACAAAAAGAAAACCCAGATTTTGTCAATGGTTAAGGTTAGATCACAGACACGTATGCAATCAGAAACTGCCATTGGGAGTAAAATTAATGTCCCTCAGTCCCATCTTTCATTGACACTCCCATCTCATGTAACATATACAATCTGCTCCTTATCATTCAAAGTCGATTCTGTGCATAGAAAAGATTGAATTGTCCAGTAAATTGTAATCACGCAATGGAGGGACGCAACTCAATGCTCAACCGAATAAAATGACTTTGCATTAAATGGAAGGTATATATGTTTCTTTTCAATTCTCCTTTCTCCTGAGATACTGAGTTCTAACTGTTGGTAATGGCGAGCAACAACCATGAAGTGGCGGACTGGGAACAGCGACGGGCCCATGATTAATGCATGTGTACGATGTTTATTTGTCTGCCATTTAACCGAAGGATTAACCCAGTTAGTGCCAAGGGGAGAATGCTTCTGTTAAAATTATGGAGAAAGCGATTTCGTGCAAATGCCTCAATGTTCTCTGACAACAATGGAGCAAAGTTACAAGCAAATAATTAATACATTCTGATGTCATTTACAAGAATGTGAGAAAATGCTACAATATAGGAACTCAAAGGCATCATGTCATTGCACAAAAAGATGCAAGAAAGTCTCTAATTTTATTTTAATAAAACTGCCCTTGATGTTTTGCAGTCTTTCCTACTGTTGGATGTTGCAGTTATTTGTATACATTGTAAGTTGTACCTACCTGATCTCTGTACTCTGGAGAGTGTTTGTAATCGTGTCCTTTATTGATCAGGGAAGCTCTTTGAACTGTGGCCCCTGCGGAATCCAGGTGATGTATTAAGTTTTGGTGAGCTGTTCTATTCTTGGAGGTCACCATGATTTGGTTGATCATTTTACCTGGAATATAAAGTACTAGAAACAGTGAACATGGAAGCATGACCTGTCCAATGGTAATCAACAGAATCTTCAATACCTGGGAATGTGCTGCAGGGCCATTAGCTGGTCGATGTGTTAAGCTTGTGACTGTTAAATACCCTATGGGCTATTTTGACCCTCTGAGCACAAAGGAAGAGGAATGGGAGATGTGATCTGTAAAGCCAGCCAGGTCTGAGCAGTGTCAGGGATGGATCGGCATGAAGGAGATTTATTCATTGAGAATCAGGGTATTTCCCTCAGGAAATGATATGGGTGAGGCATAAACCAAGGCTAGCAAATCTCCGTCCTCTCCAATTACAACAGCAGCCTTGGCCCCTCTCATCCCTTCTTACAAATCTCAATAATCCCACACCCACAAATGCCAGACATTCCACCTCTGCCACATGCCCCTCGCACTGCCACCCCATGTCTGCACAAGACGCATGCTTTTATATTTGCATCATATACAAACCAATAGTTGGAATCTGCTTTGTGCTGAATTCTCACCCATGTTTCCAAATCCTTCCATGGCCTCGCCCCTTCCTATTTCTGTAATGTCCTCCAGTCCCACACCCTCCGAGATATCTGTGTTCCTCCAATTTGGGTCCCTGGCACATCCCCAATTTTTTCTTTGTTCTGCCATTGGTGGTGGTGCCTTCAGATGTTTGAGCTCTTAGCTCTGGAATTCCCTCCCTAAACCCCTCCACATCTCTCCCCTCCCTAAACCTTTTCACTTCTCTCCCCTCCCTAAACCTCTCCACCTCTCTCCCCTCTTATAAGAGGCTCCTTTAAACAGAGCCCTTTGAGCACGCTTTGGCCATCAGAGCTAATATCATCTTATGCGGATAGGCATCAAATTTTGTTTGCTAACACATCTGTGAAGTGCTTTGGGACATTTTGCTACATTAAAGGTGCTGTACAAATGCAAGTTATTATTTGGATGGATAAGTTGCTCTGCACTCACCTTCTATCAAGAATGTATTTGGATCATTGTCAGATTCATCCTGTTCAAATATTGTTATAGCATTAAGCGGAAGCTCACCCTGTTAGCAAACACAACGAAAAGACAATAAATTATACAGCCTGAGCTGCTCCAGTTCATTTATATTCCTCTGCCTCATTCAGGTAGATACAGTATCTTGTCAATTAGTCGCCTGGTAGCACAGAACTCGAGTATTGCTGTGAAAAGAGACATGTTGAAGCTTTTGACTTGCACTCTCTTCACATACAGCATAAATTGTTGTTTCCCCCCTTACATTGGTATTCTTGCAGTGTCCTGATGAGTGCAAGACAAAAAGGTTTGACATGTCACTTTTTTTCAGCCATGTCTTGTCAATGTTATAATCTTGCCACTTTCAACCCTGCTTATTCTGTGACCCCCTCTTGGATATTTTTGAGACGGCAAGGTGAAGGGGTAAGTCTTGAAGTACAGGACAGCACCAAGGTTAAAAGAATAAGAGAGCAGCTGAAGTAATTCAAGAAGCAGGAACGAATTGACACTAGTCTAGGTTTTAAAAGCCCTCAAGCTGCAGGAGGAAGGGAGTTATTTAGGGAAGTAGCTCCAGAGCTTTAAAGGACTGGGATCCTGTGCAGAAAAAAGAGAAACAAATCATTTAGAGTTTGATGGCTTGCAAATTTATCCTCTTTGGGTAAAAATGACTGGGCACATGGCTGATATTTTGACAGCACTGGAAAAACCTCTTTAATACATGGCACAACAGAAACCATCAGAAGATAATTGTACTTGTTGTGAGTAACATTTACCTTATAATGTAAGGTGTGGTCCTCTTCAGACAGAATGAGGAGCGTTGTTGGAAAGAGAATCAAAAGACGATCGTGTTGGTCCTGCAGGGAAAGTTGCGCACAAAATAATTTAATTAGCAACATAAAAAACAGAAGTAGGCCATTCAGCCCCTTGAGTTTTATCCACCAATGATTTAGATCATGCTGATCTGCTCCTCAACTCCATTTAGCTGCCTTTCATATACAGCCCCTGTTTTTGAAAAATAAAGGGTTTCCTATTTAAGGAATGAAATACATTTTGTATCTCAGGCATCAAGTACTCCAAGATGAGTATAATATCTGTTGGTTTCTCTGTCTCAACTAGGGTTACCAACTGTGATTAAACGTAGTCCTGGAGGTTTCATCACATGACTAGCTCCCACACTCCAGCCATTTGTTGGCCAACACATCCATCCTTGTTGTGTACTGCCCTCCTACCCCAGTTGAAAAGCAAAAGGACTCAGGGACGTGATGGTATGGTGGTATTGTTGCTGGGCTCATAATCCAGAGACCCAGGATAATGCTCTGGGGACCTGGGTTCAAATCCTGCCACAGCAGATGGTGGAATTATAAGTCTAATGATGACCATGAAACCATTGTTAATTGTTGTAAAAACCCACTTGGTTCACTAATGTCCTTTAGGGAAGCAAGATCATCTGGCTTACTCCAGGCCCACAGCAATGTGGTTGATTCTTAAATGCCCTCTAAACAAGGGCAATGAGGGATGGGTAATAAATGCTGGCCTAGCCAGTGATGCCCACATCCCATGAACAAGGAGGAAAAAAAACTCATTACCCAATTGGATGATGCTTGACTGTCATCCTTCTTTTTCCATTTTCAAATTTTTTATATCTGGTAAAGAGAAATGTTCAAAGAAAAGATAAAAGAAAATATTTTTTAATGCCCCAATGATTTTTCTCCAGGGTTGCAGGCAGATCTTCAATTCCTGGAGACTCCAGGCCAATCCTGGAGAGTTGGCTAACCTCAACTTCAGAAGAGGACTCTCCAGTGTAAAAGGGTGACATCTTCCTGTTTCATACTGCAGTTATCCTGTAACTTTTGGATGGATATTGACAACTTCATGCCAACTAATGTCAACACATAGGCAATTTTACCTTGTGGTCTAATTGCACTGCATGTGCTCGAACCCATCTGAGATAAGGTATTAATGGCTAACTAGAAAATAATGACCTTCCGCCAATAAACCTGTATCTGGTTGTAAATCGAGATCCCAGAGGTACAAGGACATCATGCTAATCCTCAACAAACAACAGCAACATGAAGTTATATAGTGCCTTTAGCATAGTAAAGTGTCTCAAGATGCTTCTCAGGAGCATTTTCAAGCAAAATTTGACATAGAGTCATCTAAGGGGACATTAGGACAAATCTTGGTCAAAAGGATCGCCTTAAAGCAGGGAAGACAGGTAGAGATATGGAAAGATTTTTGGAGGGGATTCTAAAAAGTATTGGACCTAGGGGGCTGAAGGCACAGCCGCCGATGGTGGACTGTTAAAAATCAGAGGGGTTGGAAGCCAGAATTGGAAAGTGCAGAGATCCCGGAGGGCTGTGGGGCTGGAGAGGACCAGATAAAAACTTTAGCAAAGCTTATATTTACTATCCATTATTTTAAATGCTATGTTGCTGGAAAGTGGGATTAGGCTGGGTGACTTGTTTCTTGGCTGACACTGGCACATTGGACGAAGGGGCCTCTTCCTGTGCCCGAAACCTTCTATGATTATAAAATTATTTGCATGCAAACTATTCAGGCATGTAAATATGCTAATATGAAAAAGGTGCATCTAGTATTAGCCAACATTCCTTGTTAAGTATTTTGGTGATGATCATTGGGTGAATACCCTGTTGAATAAATGGCCGCCCTTGCAATTGGTTATTAAGGCAGCTGAGCTAACAGAGATTGAATAAACAGTCACGCTGTGTCAAAGGACAGAAACTGATTAAAGCAAATGTTTCTGATGATATTTTCAAGGCAAGAGCCTAGTGCAAGAATAAGATGGGTGGCCCACTCTCCAGAATTGTCCTGGTGCCTCTACACATTAGCGATTAAGCTCTTTGACTGGTCAGGGCTGTTAGCTAGGTTGTAGATCAATCCTCCAGGAACATGTCCAACCAGAGTTGACAAGCCTACCTTAGCATGATATTGTTGACATGGGTCTCAATGCTGTACCTGGAAAGGTAAATGCTGTAACTTAGCCTCTGATATCCAGATAATGCTGCCCAATGAATCAATGCGAGTCCTTTCACCTCCTTGTATTGGTCGGTTCAGGATTAATGTCCTCAGATCAACATTTTTAGTGTGTTGTCCCAGGGAGTTCTGCTGTGTAAAATGAAATGATGATTAACCAATGCACAATTATTGACTTTGATGCAACACATGGTTCTTTCTCCTTAGTAACTATAGTGCTAGAATTACAATAGCAGTTAAGTCCAAAACTCCCGTGTAAGGTGGCAAAACCTATCCCCAGGAAACAAAATCCTTAGGATGTGGGGTAAATGTTAATATTTTAATGCCTTTGTGCAATGGGAGAATATATTGGGGACTTGGGTGCAACATTTGTCACCAGTACAATATTCTTTACCTATTGGACAAAAACCTGTTCAGGCTGCAATATGAACATAGGGTAGATTTGCTCTAAGCATGGTAGCGGGGAGGATAAACAACGTTGTACCCGCCAGCCACAATGGCAGCTTTTCACGCTGTATCTTCCCAAACCTGCCGCATTAATTATGTATTCCCGGGAAACACGCCGTTTCCATGGCGGGCTCTGATTCACCTGCCACGCTGTCACCTCACCACCTCATCACGCCAGGCACCACATTTAAAGTGTAGCCGCGCTCAGTGCTTCCTGCAGCAAAGAAGACATGGCCCCAAAAGGCAAGAAGACTGCAGCCTTTGAGTGCCTTTTGGACACTGTGGGGGCCGCTGTGATGTCCTGTACCCCTGCTCTGTCTGCAGGAGGGGCAGCCACATTACCACTCCGGCTTGGTAGGGGATGGCAGTGGTGATCAGTGCCAATGTTGCACAGAAGAGGTTGGCCATCCAATGCAGATAGAGGATGAATGATACCATCCATGTAGCCAGGGTATGGCAACCATCTCATCACTCTAAACTCACACACTCAAGCCCATCACACACTCACTGGCATCTCATTCTCTGCCAGCTCAAGAGACATCACCACCCATTCTCACACACACACCCTCACATCTCCATCTGGCCTCATCTCCCCTGGAGGCTGCCTCCTCAACCCTTACCATCTTGAGGCCACTTACACAGATCAACATGTGCCCCCCGCACACACACCCTGGGATACCCTCCTTCCCCAGGACAGCTCTCACCCTGCAGCCTCTTCCCTTGCCTGAGGCCACTTCTCCCCCTTCCCCCAAGCAAGGCCTAGCTCTGCAGCTGTTGAAAAGCCTCCCACATGTGGCTGATCTGGTAGGTAGGGACCTGCCCATGAGCCCCACTAAAAGTGATGCGGTGCTGTCTACGAAGCCTGGCGCTGTTGACTGCGAGCGCTGCCCGAAGCAAGGTAAGCCCCTAGTAAAGTGCAGCCCGCCAAGTGCACGCCTTATATATGCTGTTGTGAAACACATCAGCGTGTTTTCCCGCCAACATGGGCTGATGAACCAGCGGGGGTGGGGGTGGGGGAGGGGATGTGTCCAGCGGGCTGGCCTGATAATGATATGCAGATATATTACAACGTGGTTCTTGACTTCTGATGGCAGGGAACGCAGCCCGCCATCGATCAGCCGAGTGAACGATCGCAAACCGGTTTTTCGCAACACGGCGAAACGTTTCTTTTTGACCTTCTCGCCGTATTGTTCGGTCACACCACCGAACCTGCCCGACGCCAGCGGGCACGGAAAATCCCAGCCATAGTGACCACTACGCCCAGATTTCCAAGAGATGCCCTCGTGTCAGTCAGGGGCTTGAGTAGGCACAGCCAGCTCACTCAGATCGCCCTCCACTTGTATTTCTTAGCTCACCCACTGGGCAGATTCCAGCACCTCACATTCCAGTGTGAACCTAGACTGCGAGTCTCAGTTAAGTTACCCGATTAAAGCGTTTATTGCTGCCTTTCCATTTAGGTGTATCCCTCGCACAGTCATCGGCAGCGGGACATATCCCATTCTCACTGAGGGCAGCTGTAACATCCTTTTGCCATCCTGATAGAGATTGATTTTCAGGGCAGCAAAAGGTAAATAAAATATTAGTCAAGGTAGAAAATAAGAGACCCAGCTCTTAATTTATGGACAGGTAGGAAGGAATTACTTTTGTATTGAATGGTTCGAATGACACAATGAACCATGTGGAACAATAGTTGAGATAATAGTTGAGATAACATACAAGAGCGAAAGACAATCAGTTGTCTCCCTATTTGCCAGTCATTGGTATCTGTCAGACTCTGGTACCAGTTTGTGGATAGTCTAAACTTCAGGGGGGTTAATGTGTAACCTATTGAATGCTCTGCCAATATTTAGGAATGCGTTGAGTCACCAAAGACGCAGCAAGCTTGCCTAATCTGTCCCTTCTTAAGGTTTAATGTTAGAATAACTGGGCCACTACAGGGAAGAAAGGAGCAGCTGGTCGATGCCAGCTTGTTCAGCTGCTTACATTCAGAATCAAAATGTTGTGGGTTCAATGCCCCCTGCACCCGCTCCCCCCACCACCCCACTTCAGAACTTAAGTATCCAATCTAAGATGACATCCTGGTGCAAAACTGAAGGGGTGCTGCATTGTCAGAGGTGCTGTCCTTTAAACGAGATGTTCAGCTGCGATCCCATCTGTTTATAGACACATGTTAAAATACCTCGTGGTACAATATGAAGAAAAGCAGGAAGCTGCATCCATCCCTCCACCGTTGCCACTCATGCCATTACAATTTGTGGGATCTTGCTGTGCAAAATATGCTAATGCATTCACCCATAGAATAATTAATTGTGATAAGGTTTTTTATAAAGTTTACAGTGACATTTGTTTTCACCTGAACTCTTTATTGCTATGATAATCTTCAGAGATCCTAAGAAGGAGATAGTGATGGTTTATTATTTGGTAAATATTTTATTAAAAGCAATATTTCATTGTTTTCTTCTGCACTACATGATATTAAGAAAAGTTGGGGATGAGAAAGAGATGTGTATGCCTGTTGAATCTTGACAGGTGGAAAGACATGTTGACAAATTCCAAAATAAAAGCAGAATACTGCGGATGCTGGAAATCTCAAATAAAAACAAAAAAATTGCTTCAAAATCTCATTGCTCTGAAGAAGAGTCATACGGGATCAAAACGTTAACTCTGTTTCTCTCTCCACGGACCTGTTGAGTTTTTCCAGCACTTTCTGTTTTAATTTCAGATTTCCAGCATGTTTGTTGCTTTGGATACAGTGACAGCAAAGTATGAATTATATCAAAACCTGCATAAACAGTTAGTGCAAGCGCTTCTTCACAATTTCACAGTTCCCAAGTTCGATAGCGACAATGAAAGGCCACCTGATGATGACGCACCTAGAACAAAGCACTTTTTGCTCTTCTCAAATAGCTAACTAGTCATTTAACCAGGATAACTGATGGAATGTTCTGTAACCCTAGCTCCAAAGGCCCAGCACTTGTGCTTAAGGGCTCCACAGTAACATAGAGATAAAGTCACATAACCCGAAGGGAACGGTCTTTCTGAAAAGGAAGCCATAGGTCTGGAAGTGCTCGGATTTCCCAACTTAAAAGGACGCTATACCTCAGGGTGTAGTGTACATTCCACTTGACCCCTTCATGCACACCAGCACATGAACACCTTCTTCTTCAATTCCCTGTTTAGTTTCGACATTGCAGCTGAATGCAGAATGCGATTGTGGTCTTCTATAAAATAGCATCAGCACTTGTTCATAACAAGGTTCCTGTATGGGATAACGACATGCTGCTCCTAATATTCTAACTCTGCTGTCAGAGTCTGTTACCCAAAGTCCCGGTGTCCAGCCTCTGAACCTTTCTCAATCTTCAGCTCGTGGCTGGGAGATTGAGTGAAAGGTGAAGGCCGTAGCTTTGCTGAATGATTGAGACTGCCTGCTTCCCTGAGTTTCTGGCAACAATGCTTGAGCAACGGGCAGAGATCAGCAAAGCAACAGCACATCGTCATCTCCATCCATGGCCCAGTGAAGAAGAGAGACTCAGTCCAAGCTCATCTCTGTTTAACACGTTATATCAAGGGAAAAACGGTTAGCAGTGGAAGAAAGGTCCATGGTGGCCCCTTCTCCTTTTGACTCACATCCTTGTTTTCTCTCAGTCTAACTCCCAGGAGAAAATATAGCTAATACGTTTGTCAAGAGGCGGCTGAAAGTAAACTTACATTGAGCTGACTGCATGCTTTTGTTAGAGGTGAATCGACAACTCTGCTGTTCACTTGTCTTTGCTTGTTGAGATAATAAAGCCACTCCTTCACCTCCCCCTCGGTGGAACAGTAAACTGTAAATGGATGTAACAGTGGACCTGCAGACAGATGAAGCAAGTGTTTCAATGCATGTCAATTGTAAATCTCTACCAGCTCTGTCACCCTGAAACTCAGCAGTCCCTCCAATTCTGGCTTCTTGCACATCCCCAATTTTCATTGCTCCGCCATAAGCAGTCACACCTTCAGCCATCTAGGCCCTAAGCTCTGAAATTCTCTCCCTAGATTTCTCCGCCTCTCCATCTCTCATCCTTTAATACATTCCTTTTAATCTACCTCTTTTCACCGAGCTTCTCTGTCCTCATAGCTCCTTCTGTAGCTCAGTGTCAAATTTTGTCTGGTAATACTCTTCTGAAGCACCTTGGGATTTTTTTTTAGACTATGTTAAAGGTGTAATATAAATGCAAGTTGTTCTTAATGATATTTGCGGGCCTTTTCTTGTTCTGAGTTATTTTTAGAGCAAGGTGTAGTACTGTATAAGATTTTTGATGGTCTATTTAAACTACCACTTTTACATTTGACCAAAGGCAGTTTTGAAAAGGACTTGGGGAGTCACTAAAAGCACGAGATGTGAAACTGACTCTTTAATTCAGGCTATCTTCTTTGAATAAGCAAAGTTTTGCAATCTTGCCATATTTTGCAGTGTGCCCACAGTCAACAAAGAGTTAATTACTGATACACTTCCAAGTCTGCTAGTAAGTTATTGAACAGATAAAAGGATATGATCTACAGGTTAATGGATCCCAAGATAGATTATAAAACACAAATCTCATTGAGAAGCTCAAGCAACATTGTAAACAGGAAGAGCAAAACTCAAGTGGTTTACATCCATCACCAGAGTGCTGGCTTAGAGATCCCAGTCTCAAATCCTTTCTAACTATCATGTCTTTTGAAGTTAGCATGTCTACCCAGGATCTACATTAGAAATATGGAAATGTAGAAAGATTCATGGCACAAAAGTTAGTCATTTGGCCCAAGTGGCCTCCTTCTATGTTCCTGGCCCATAGCCATGTAGGTTACAGCACCTCAAGTGCAGTTTTTTTTAATGCAGTGAGGATTTCTGCCTCTACTATCCTTTAAGGTAGTGTGTTGCAGACCCCCATCGCCCTCTGGGTGTAAAAAATCCTCCTCAACTCCCCTCTAAACCGTCAACCAAGTGCTTTAAGTCTCTGCCACCTGATTACTGAGCTCTCTGCTAATGGAAATATGTCCTTACCATCCATTCTATTTAGGTCCCTCATAATGTTATACACCTCAATTAAATCTCCCCTTTATCCCCTGATATTAATATTAATATAAATATTTTGATTATTGGCATGTCCAACACTCAGCGTAATCAATACATCATCAGAAACTCACTGAAGGAGCAATGATTTTGACTTAAAGGTGGAAAGTTTATTGACTAATAAGCTATCTTTGATAACCAAATATGACACAGTTAGTGCACATTGTGCATATGAATTTTTGTTAAGGATATTACAACATAGTGGCAGGCTGCTTGGCTCAAGCAGTCTATCATTATCCTGTTAAAAGGCAATCATTTCATTTTAGAATTTTTTCAGTTCATTTTGCACCAAACAAAATAGCCTTTTCACAGTACTGATAGCAGTGACACCACCAGTTATAATATCCATTGGGAATGTCACCAACATCAAACGACCTTGGAAGCTTGCAAAATTTTAAGCCACAAAATAGTTCTTTATCTTTTATTTATTCCTCATTTTTTTAAAATACTTTTTGCATCACCAGTATAACCTGAGAGCCTGAAATTGCTTTTCATGGCAAACTCTGGAATGCGATCCCCAAAATCCCATAAAAATGGATGTAGGCCCCCTTGGTCAGTGGCCCTGATGGATGTTTGTTCCCTTGGTCATTGGCCCTGATGGATGTTGTCTCCTTTGGCCATTGGCCCTGATGGATGTTGGCCCCCTTGGTCATTGGCCCTGATGGATGTTGGCCCCCTAGGTTAGTGGTCCTGATGGATGGTGGTCCTGATGGATGTTGGCCCCCTTGGTCATTGGCCCCGATGGATGTTGTCTCCTTTGGCCATTGGCCCCGATGGATGTTGGCCCCCTTGGTCATTGGCCCTGATGGATGTTGTCTCCTTTGGCCATTGGCCCCGATGGATGTTGGCCCCCTTGGTCATTGGCCCTGATGGATGTTGTCCCCCTTGGTCATTGGCCCTGATGGATGTTGGCCCCCTTGGTCATTGGCCCTGATGGATGTTGGCCCCCTTGGTTAGTGTTCCTGATGGATGTTGGCCCCCTTGGTCATTGGCCCCGATGGATGTTGGCCCCCTTGGTCATTGGTCCTGATGGATGTTGGCCCCCTTGGTCATTGGCCCTGATGGATGTTGGCCCCCTTGGTCATTGGCCCTGATGGATGTTGGGCACCTTGGTCAGTGGCCCTGATGGATGTTGGCCCCCTTGGTCATTGGTCCTGATGGATGTTGGCCCCCTTGGTCATTGGTCCTGATGGATGTTGGCCCCCTTGGTCATTGGTCCTGATGGATGTTGGCCCCCTTGGTCATTGGTCCTGATGGATGTTGGGCACCTTGGTTAGTGTTCCTGATGGATGCTGTCCCCCTTGGTCATTGGTCCTGATGGATGTTGGCTCTCTTGGTCATTGGCCCTGCACATGGTCCTTTAACAATAACATTCCATGCTAAAATTGAGCAATTTTTAAAAAGCTAATTTAGAGTTTTAGAAACTTGATTTTGTCAATAAATTAGGTTGAAACTCAATCTTTTTTTGAAAAGTGTTAACTAATGAATGCCTTATTTTGCTAAAAAATGGTCGTATTTGTCTGATTAAAGTGAAGTTACAGCTATTTGCTTTCCAAAAATTTATGAGGTAAAATATTTAAGCAAAATTCCTCAAAATCTTCATCAATTCTTGCAATCGATACTTTGTAGGGAACATGTTCATCAGTCAGAGAAGCATGTTTATCTCAACAGAACTAAACAATCTCATAACTGCTACACAGGCCATAATTGTATGGTTCAAATTTAAGGTCAGTGCTCATCTATGGTTCCGCCATGCAGCTTGCTTCTACCCTGCAACGTGCAGTGCACTGAAAGGGAGGAAATTCGATCAGCACTGGACTGTCAGATACTCAGGCGATTTTACCATCTTGTGAATCCTGTGTGTCACTGCTACTGTACCTGGGGAGAGTCTAGAAGGAGGGGGAGAGAGGAGCGTCAGGAGAGAGGAGAAAGAAAAGAGGGGGTTGGGGGGAAAAGGGAAAGGAGACAGGTATAAGAATGGGAGAGGGATAGAGAATGGAAGGGAAGAGGGGAGGAGAGGGAAGAGGGAGAGGAGAGGAGAGGAAAGAGGAGACAAAAGCAGAGGGGGAATGGATGATGAAAGTGGGGGATGAGGGGCAAGGTAGGGAGAGGAGGAAATGGAGAGGGGAAGGGAAGGGGGAAGTGGTGAAGAAGGGAAGGGAGGGAAAAGGAGAGGGGAGATGAAGAAGAGGAGAGAGGAAGAATAAAACAGGAAAAACAAACGCTCAGTGAATAGAAATTCAGAAAGGGAAATTTAAGGAGAATGCTGGTAAGGAATCCAATTGCTCATTAAACAGAAACTTGTTACATAAATCTTGTGATAATTGCAACCTTCAATGAATGACGCTTCAATATTAAAGGATTTTTGGTCGTAAAAGGTAATTAAACAGGATTGACATTTTAATCGGATCATTTAGTACCTAAACTGTTTGCTACATACCTGTCATTTGAAATGCGTGGCTCTGCTTTGAGCTGCTGTTGGTATTCTCCATGTTATTCACCATAATCCCCGCTAAGGGGAGTGTGCCCTATATGCAGAAAGTAGAAAGACAAGATTACACGCAATGCATATTATTGTGTTTGTGAATTACCCAGTTCATAATTAAAGTTCCTTCCACAATGAAATAGCACCATAGGTGTACAAAAGGTTAGCATGATTGTTTACACCTCCTTTGTGCACTATTTTGCATGAACCCATTCATTCATTAATATCACACATGGCAATCAAGATGTGAGTTTAAGGGGCAAGTTGCCCAGAGAGACCATGGAGCGGGTGGGTTGGAGGGGACTGGGGAGATTTAATTCCATCTCAGAGCACATATTGGAAAATTACACTTTCCGATCTCATGATTTTACCTCCATCTAAAAGAATGAATCATAGGCCAAGAGGGCAAACAGCCACTTGACACAGGCAGCTAGCATGCAATGAGAGTGTTGAAGTAGAAGATCTTCTCCTCCTTCCTGTAGTGCCAGGAAATTCAAGAGGGAACTCTATAGATATTCGGAAGAGGGAGCGACTGAGGTTTTTATTTTTAATGTTGGCATGAATTGAATGAGATCTCTGCCTCTCTTGTACCTTCTTATCTTTGGGAATAGAGCTGACTCAATCTGATAGATGTGCAGACATTGAAACCCAATGAGAAATAAGTTACTTATCTTTGAATCCTGTGCAGTGATAATATCAGAATTATAAAGACCTAATTCAATGCCCTCAGGCTGGCACCACGTTCTGACCATGCAGGATGATGAGTTTAAGTTAGAGTTACCTGGTAAGTGAAGCCACAGAAATCCTCAGAGAGAATAAGCAGATGGCTCTGGAATAACGCCAAACATCTGTCATTGATATCCTACAGCAAGAGACAGATTTCTTTACTAATGTATCAGAAGGGCTCCAATAAGATTATATCAGACCATGAGCAGTGAGTAAATATTGATGCACATAACCTGACAAAACAGGTTCTGGTTTGATGCCCCTTTTAACAAAAATGGAATTAATGGCCTAATAAAACTCCACACTTAAAACTCATATGTTCTAAACTTACCTAATTCCACAGTTTTGTTATGGATCATTAACTAAAGCAAGCAGTCAGATAATCCCCCTGTAGGTTTTTTTTAATAAATGGATTCCAGGCCCTTGTTGGTAGCTTGTTACTCAGGTCTTGCTGCTGTCTGCAATTATTTATTTTGCCACAGCAATGTGACTAGTGGTCGCCAACACATTAGGGTATCTCTATTTTCATCCGGTTCTATTCTCTACTTATTACCAGATACCACAGAGAGGCAGGTGAGGGTGGAGAGTCTGGCTAACAGCCGAGTTTCATATGTACAATATATTTTTTTTGCAATCTGCAGTTTGTCCCCTGCCCACCCTCTGGGGTGCAGATTAAATACATCGCTGGAATCCTGGCCTACAGAGAACAGAATCTTCCCTGCATGCAGTTGGAGATGGATCTTCAGATTTTGTTACCTCTAGACTTGACTATTCCAATGCCCTCCTGGCTGACCTCTCAACTTCCATAAACTTGACCCCAACATTACTTGCACCAAGTCCCATTCACCAATTACATCTAAGCTTGCGGACCTTGTGACATAGCTCAGCCAATATCCTGAAACACTTCACAAAGAGCACATGACATTGTGCAGTTACATGACTAAATGCAGCAGCCAGTTGGTACCCAGGAAGAACCTGGGTTTCTCTTGGTTTCTCTTTGGAATAAGGGAGAAATGTTGACATTGTTGACTCTCTGCTCTTACGCGAATAGTGATGTGAGATTCTAAACAATCTATTAAGCTGCTGGAACAGGCCCTTAGCATTGTGCAAGGTGATAGTTTAGTTTTTCCAGTATTTTCTGTTTTTATTGACAGTCTAGTTGCTTGTTCAAATCCATAGATAACCTGAATAATTGGATGTCTTGTGGCGCAGTGGGTAGTGTTCCTGCCTCTGAGCCAGAACCTCTGGGTTTGAGTCCCACTCCTGGACTTGATGGCCAGTGAAGGTGTGTTCATAACGTGGTACTTAAACAGGTTGAGTATTGACCTACAAATCCTTTCCAACACACGGTAAGAGTGAAAGTGATTCCTCATCAGCCATGTGTGATGGAAATAAAGTTGGACCCTCTACCATCACTAACCATAGCTACTAGATGCTTGCAAAAAGCACACGTTGGCACAGCTACTTGAAGTCCTTGAGTGAACTGTATCACATCAGCACCATCTGAATAATTGGAGATGTGCTAGGTAGAGTGTGGTCGGGTGGAACAGGTGACTTTGGGCCTTTGATTCCCAAATTTCTTCATCATAGGAGGTTTTCTTCACCTCACGTCTGGGTCTCTTGTTGAGTAATAGATGGAGACTGATTGTGGTGGATAGTCAACAGCCCCGTTACCATTATATCATGTGACTAGAGGATGGCAGAGGCAAACTAAATATTCCTTGGTTTTTTTTCCATCTAGCAATTCATATGCACCCTAAATCCTGGGCTGGGACTTGAAGCTACAATCTTCTGAGTGAGATAAAGAGTTCTGTCCACCCAGCCTAACTTGTAACGTAACAATGGAATTGTATGCCTTTGTCAGATTATCCTGACTCCAGTGAGAACAGAAACATTGGTTTGATCTCAGTGGTGATCTCTAAGATCTGCACTTTGGAGAAATCAGTCCCAATATAAGAACGTGAGAAAAAGGAGCAGGTTTGACCATTCAGCCCCTCCAGTCTGCTACACCATCCAATAGGATCATGGCTGATCTTTTGCTTCAACTTCACTTTCCTGTCTGCTCTCTATATCCCACGATTCCCTGAGAGGCCAACAATCTGTCTATCTCGGCCTTGGATATATTCAACGATGGAGCATCCACAACCCTCTGGGGTAGGGAGTTGGAAAGATTCACAACCCTCTGAGTGAAGAAATTTCTCTTCACCTCAGTCCTAAATGATCGCCCCCTTATCCTGAGACTGTGTCCCCTTGTTCTAGATTCTCCAATCAGTGGAAACAACCTCTCAGTGTCTACTCTGTCAAGCCCCCTCAGAATCCTGTATGTCTCAGTAAGGTCAGCTTTAGTTCTTCGAAACTCCAGAGAATATAGGCCCAATTTACTCAGCCTCTCATCATAGGACAACCCCTCATCCTAGGGACCAATCTAATGGCCATTCACTTACCACCTCCAAAACAAGTATATCCTTCCTTCATTGTGTAAGACACATATCTGAACTCTAAGTAATGACAAAATTCCTTACCTTGCAGGGTTGACGACAGATTTTAACCTTGGAACAATGAATCATTTTCCCTAGATCTTCTAGCTTCATCCCACTTTGATCCCACTCCATGATGGGGTTGTTGAGCAGTCTAGTTTCTATATCTGCTTTATCATACTGCTTTGTTTCCTAATTGAAATATGTAAATGAGTCATGATGTACCATGCAGTCAGCAATGGGAATTAATCACAAATTAAAGACACATTGAGCAGACCCCCAAACATGGGTGGATTTGGGTTGGTGGGATGTTCAAATGTGAAATAAATCAAAGTCAAACACAAGCCATGTCTACCCTCCCCCCCCCACCCCACCCCGCACCCCTCTCCCCCCCCTGCCCACCCACCCCACTTGCAGTTTTAGAGCAAGTGCATGGGTGGGGGTTGTGGTCAACCCGCTCCGAGGAGGCAGGTGACACATTTAAATATTTTAATGAGGCTCACATTTCTCCCCCCGTTCTTGGTTTAACCCTGGCTGACTGTGTTTGCTGGACGCCCGGAAAACCGGCAGCTAAAGGGAGGTGAAGACTGCTGGGCCCAGAAGGTAAGTTCCATTCCAGCATTGCTTGTGGACCAGGAGGAGTAGGAGTGCTTCCCCTCACCTGGTCCTCCCAAGTTTACTTGGAAACCACAACCTTGGCCATCCAGCCCCTGCTCCCAAACCCTTCATGTTTGGAGCAACGCACTTCCTTCCAAGTCACGATGACCCCTCTGGTCTTTTAGGCACTCCATCCCACCCCGGCCTTTCCCATCTTCTGTTCCCCCCTCCCCCCCCCCCCCCCCCCAGTTTCCCTCCCCCATTCATCCACCCACCTGGGGATCTTCAATCTCCCCGACGCTCCCCAGCTTCCAAACCCCATCCCGCTCAGACTTTTTCAAATTCTCCCCAAGCTATGATCACCCCCCACCCCCCCAACCCCCCAACCACCACCACTGCCCCAACTGGCCTTCAACTTATTCCCTGTCCCCCTGGTGAATTCCACTACCCCCTCACACCCCGGTAAAATGGAGCTCACTGCCTGCCATCAGTGCCACACACAGCCTTTCAGACAAGCATTGACTTCGATGAATCAAAAACCATTGTAGCCTCCTCCCACTAGGATTGAGGCATGTCCTTCAGTTGAAATCATGCTGTCTAATATTGGTAACTCACATATTAGTGTGATGTGTGAAACTGGTTTGTCTGCTATTTTAAACCTTAGTAAAAGGATTACCACCTTTTAGTAAAAACAATAGATGCAGGAATTTCATTCCAGCAGCCAAAAACATTTGTTACTGATATCGCACAGGACAATTTCCACCCAAAAACTGGCAAAAATATGCTGCACTGTTCAAGCTGGTTGTCAAAAAACATGCCGTTCACATTTTTTTCAATCCATAAAAGAAACCCTCCTGACTCTCTGGGAACAGAGGAGGAATGAGCACCGGGCGTGAAACATATTAGTAAGCTTTTGAATAAAGCCTGGCGTGGCAAGAATGCTTGGGAACAGCGCTAAGACTGTTCAGCTCTAAATCCTTAGGGCCCCACCCAAATACATATTTACTGCAGCTTCTGTTCTGGGGAAGCAGAACCACTGCTGAGGCCAAGCGTGTCCCAGAACAACTTCCAGGAAACTTGGGCAGACTCTCTCCGACCATGTTTTGGCTGCAAGTTTGTAAAGGGAGGCCCGTGTACTGTTAGTGTTAAAACAGAAGACTGCAAATGCTGGAAGTTTGAACACACATTTCTGTCATGTCCCTTCACAACTTCAGGGTGTTCTGAAGCATTTTTCTGCCAAGTACCTTTTGAAGTGTTGTAATAGAGGAAATATGTCAGCCAATTTGTGCATAGCAAGCTCCCACAACACAGCAATATTCCAAGTGACCAAATAATCATATTTAATGATCATTGTTTGAGGGTTAAATATTGGCCAGGACTTTCCTATTTTCGTCAAAATGGGGCTGCTGTGTTGTTAATAATGTGATAAAGGCACTGATCACTCATCAAGGATTGTGTAAACACATTGTGGGTTCACTTATTGAACCAGGCATGTGGGAACATTTATACAAAGGTAGAAAGATTGAAGACATCAGAGCTGTGCTGTGTTCTGCTCACAGGCAAAAGTGAAATGAAGACCATATGGCATGACACACTTCCCTTCTAGTAATGTCATGTTCCTATCCCTTAAAAGGCACGTTACAACAAGGACCTTTAATGTAAAGCTGACAAGGGGGCTTCGGTTTTGCAGCTCATCTGCAGGACCACATCTTCAACAGTGCAGCATTCTGTCAGCACTGCACTGGCATGTTAGCCTTGGTTATGTGCTCGAGGGACTTTAGCTCACAGCCAGCTGACGCAGAGGTAAGAGTGCTACCACTGAGCCATGGCTGAAAGACTGAGGAGAGAAAAAGAACCCCAGAGAAACAGCATCTTAGAGAGAAAGCTAGGTTATAAGCTCCGTCTTAGCTGAATTGACAGGGCACATATCTGAAATGTCATAACTTGTCATTCCTTTTTGAGGATGACTGACATGTTGTGCACATCCAGCCATTGCTGGTAAAAGTGTTTGGCAATGCTGGGCATGATTCTAACGAATATTTAGTGTTAAAATGTATTTTACTTCTGTATGTCTCTATGTGGCATGTCCCAGCTCTCCACAATGTTAATAACCAAGCTGACAGTCAGCAGTTACACAAGAATAAGGAAGTCTTGCAATATCCCTCACCCTTAATTGGCTTTTATTTGGCACCTTTGATGTGGCTGGGCCCAGTCAGTGCACCCTCAAGGCAGCATGATTGAGAACTTGGTCTAAACCCGCAAAAGGGCACTGTGTACCATAACCACCTACAGCTCAAACACACCTCTGTAGCTTATAGTTGAATCCTAAATTATCACATTGCTCCTCCGGAACTGCACTGCAAAAACCACTGATATGTTAAATTCTTTCATAATGCACTAAGGATGCCTGTAGTGTGAGTCACTGGCCTCACTGTGTAGCAGTCTTACCTCTGGGACAGAACGTTTGTGCATTCAACTCACTCCAGTTAGGTACAATCACAGGCTAACTTTTCAGTACAGTACTGAGGGCATATTGAACTGGTAGAGGTGCCACCTTTTGATGAGATGTAAAAGATCCCTTGGCACTATTTTGAAGAGAGGAAATTAGTTCTTCCTGGTGTAATGGGTGACATTTATTTGGCAAACAACATCGCTAAAACAAAGTCACCTGGGGCTTGTCACATTGATGTTATTTGTGGGATCTCGCTGTGCACAAACTGACTGCCCCATATTTTACATTACAAGGGTGGCTATGCTTCAAAAAGTGTTTAATTGGCTGTAAAGCACTTTGGGATGCCCTGATATCAGATAATTGGCACCGCAGAAATGTAGATTTTTCCTTTTAATTTTGTTGAGTCCAAAACTAATTTTGCAGGCAAGCATCTTCTTGTCGATCCTATGGGTAAATTTTTTAGGGTTCTGCATTTGGCATATGTTCTCGCACAATGTTGAAGAGAATTTGCTACCGGTCAATAGGTCCAAAATGTAGGCGCTCTTAATCTCCATGTCCGTAATATCAGGACTGCGTCAAATCAGATAGGTTGATCTCAGCACCTAATGCTCCAATCTAATCTCCCATGTTGGGAACTTTGCTGAAATCCTAATCCACACTTTTGTTCCTTCAGACATGACGGCCAGGATTTTCCAGCCTTCAGGTCCAGCGATGCCTCAATTTCAAAATGCTTATTATTGTGTTCAAATCCCTCCATGACTTTGCCGCCTCCTGATCTCTGTAAACTAAAACCTGGAATGGGTGGGTTGTCTTATAATGAAAGGTTGGACAGGTTAGGCTTGTATCCACTGAAGTTTAGAAGAGTAAGGGACGACTTGATTGAAACATATAAGATCCTGAGGAGTTTTAACAGGGTGAATGTGGAGAGGACATTTCTCGTGGGAGAATCTAGAACTAGGGGTCATTGTTTAAAAATAAGGGGTCGCCCATTTAAAACAGAGATGAGGAGAAATTTTTTCTCTCAGACGGTAGTGAATCTTTGGAATTCCCTTCTGCAAAGGGCAGTGGAAGCAGAGTCTATGAATGTTTTTAAGGCAGAGCTAGATAGATTCTTGATAATCAAGGGGGTGAAAGGGTATTGGGGATAGGCGGGAGGTTACAATCAGATCAGCCATGATCTTATTGAATGGCAGAGCAGGCTCGAGGGGCCGAGTGGCCTACTCCTGCTCCTAATTCATATGTCTATATGTTGTATGTCTGGAACTTTCTCCAACCCCACAAGCCTTCAAAAATTCCAACTCTTGCCTCTTGTGCATCCCCCACTTCCTTTGCTCCAGCTCTGGTGGCTCTACCTTCAGTCATCTAGGCCCTAAACTCTGGAATTCCCTCCCTACACTGCTCCATCTCTGTCTCCTTTATTAAAATGCTCCTTAGTACATATCTCCTTAATCAAGGTTTTGGTCACTTGTCTTAATCCCTCATTTTGTTGTCTAGTGTCAATTTATGTTTGATAATGCTGCTGTGGAACACTTTGGGATTCTTTACTATGTCAAATGTGCTACATAAATGCAAGTTGGTGTTATTGAGGCAGATTTCATCATGAGATCATGAACACATTTGTTGTAAATACATTTCTGATGTTAAGGATAGTGAACAGCGTATAATGCCCACTCCAGGTGTTATGTACCAGTTGGAGAACTGACCCTTTTACGTTCTATCTTCAGTAATATGAATAAAAACTCTCGATTGAGAAATCATAAATGATTGGCTCACAGACGGGGAGGTCCAGAAAATGGCTGTGATGAGGAAAGTCACCCAGCAGTACTGGTGCCTTGGTTTCTGGGCAGAAGCTCATGAGTATCAGTATCAGTGCCTGCATGCTACACTTAGGCTGGTGGTGCAGGTGCAGATGCAGTTTGGCGTTCTGAGGGAGCAGCTTTATACTGAACAGGAATCCTCAGAGAGAATAAGGGGCATGAGTGCCCCTGCGATAGCTCAGGAACTTCCACCATTTTACCATCTGGTAAAACCTGAGCTTTTGCAGTGAAAGCAAACTGCGGTTTCACCAACTTGGAAACAGAAACAAGGTGAACCCAATAAGGATGAGTTGTGAGTTTGTTCTTCAGTATAATCGTATACCATGGAGCAGTCTGGTGCCACTCTCTGGCAGGCTTGTTTTCAATAAGAGGGTTGAGGGTATATTCTATTACCAAGTATCCCACTTAATACTTACATTCATATATATAAATGGTAGGAAAGGCATGTATATACAGTTTACTAAAATGTCTCAAAGCACTTATTATAATGAATTAGTTTAGAGTGCAGTCCAGCCTGAAGTGTTAAGAGGTTCAGCAGCCATTCTGAGCTAGTAATGCTTCAGAAACAGCAATGTGATGAATGACCAATTTATCTGCTTTTAGCCAGAAGTTGTTGAGGGGTGCAGCTTGGCGAGACGCCCAGGGGAATCATATAATCATACGGCACAAGAGGAAACATTCTCTCCACATCCGCCCTGTTAAGACCCTTCAGGATTTAAATGTTTCAATCAAGCCCCCTCTTACTCTGCTAAACTCCAGCCTAGCCCATCCAACCTTTCCACATAAAGACAACCTAGCTAATCCAGGTATCCCAATTAATACTTACATTTATATATACACCTGTGCCCCTGTTCTGATGAAGAGTCATTCGGACTCGAAAACATTAACTGTGTTCCTCTCCGCAGATGCTGTCACACCTGCTGAGTTTTTCCAGCTATTTTTGTTTTTGTACCTATTCCAGGTATTAGTTTACAGGGAGTGGGAGGGGGCAAAGTCATGGAGGGAATTGAACACAATGACAAGCATTTTGAAATTGAGGCGTTATTGGACCTGATGGCCAGAAAATAGTAGGCCATTTAGCCCACCGTGCCTGTGCTGGCTCTTTGAAAGAGCTATCCAACTAGACCTATTTCTCCAACTGCCCTGTAATTATTTCCCGTTCAAGTATTTGTCCAATTCCCTTTTAGAAGCAATGATTGAATCTGTTCTCACCATCATTTCAGGCTGTGCGTTCCAGATCATAACAGCTCACTGAGTTAAAAAAAATCTCATCTACATCGTCCCTCATTTGCCAGTTACCTTATATGTTCAGCCATTATCAGCCCTTCTACTAGTGGAAGCAGCTTCTCCTAATATACTCAATCAAAACCCCGCCCTGCTCTTCTTGCACTAGTGCCATCAGATCTTCTGCTTCCACTTGACATTCAGACAGGGCCTTTGTTTAAGGCTTAACCCAAAGGACTGCACCTCTGACAATGCAGCACTCTTTCAGCTCTGCACTAAAGTACTAGCCTAGTTTATGAAATCAAATCCTGGTGTGGGCTCAAGTTTGCTTTTACATTACAACAGTGACTTACGCCTCGAAAAGTACTTCTTCGGCTATAAAATGCTTTGGGGTGTCCTGAGGTCACGATTGGCACTATACAAATGCAAGCCTTTCTTGTCAATGAAAGCACATTGCTATATGGATTAAGAGAGGCCACTGTAACACTGCAAGGAGGCCTATTATTCTGCATCGTTATACACCCGTGCCCCTGTTAGGGTCACAGACATTTTAAATTTGCCTGCTATGGTTTTTAACATTTGACGACTGGTAGCTTACCTTCACTGAACATGTTTGTGCCTGTGCGATGAGATCAGTTTGATTCAGATCAGGTGCTGGCTCCTTCTGCAACTTGGCATAACTATCTGGCTGTACTTGTTCCCTGATAGAGGCACTGTAATCAAAGTACAGTATATTTGTTTTTGAGGGATGCTGTACAGTAATACATTCCAGCATGCGAGTACTCTTAAACATTGGAAACATGATGAAGTTGGACTTGCGCTACATGATATTAATCCCCACTTTTGCTATTTTAACAAAGGGATTTGTGTATACCTTGTGCTTATCAAGGTGAGGGATCTTTGAGCTGGTGGGTAGGTACTTGACTGCAAAGTAAAGTCAGCTCCAAATGTGCAGTATATCTTAAAAGCAAAAATCTTTAGCTCTGATGAAGGGTCATACGGACTCAAAACATTAACTCTGTTTCTCTCTCCACAGGTGCTGCCAGACCTGCTGAGTTTTTCCAGTATTTTCTGCTTTTATTTTAGTGCTGCATACCTTCCTCTGTTTGCTAAACTTGTTGAAGGAGTTAGCACGCGTTTAAGCCAGGAAATGTGCCCAAAGTTGGCCAGGTCCGAAGGCCTTGCTGCTTCAATGTGACATCTTTTCATTTCACACATAGACTCTACCATTGGCTGCCAACACCAGGCCCCAGTAGCAACATGGTGTATCATGCTGCGTTTCTAGCACAGAAGGAGGTTACTTGCCCACGTTGGCTCTTTCATTTCATTCTGGCTCCCCACCTTTTTCCCACATCATTCTGCGGAATAATAGAACTGGAATATGGGAAAGGGGCTGCACGACCCCATTTGGTGGCCAATCAGTGTTGTCAATTAATGGTCAATTAAGGCCAGTGATGCCAATGGGGACAACAGTGAGCCCATTGCAGCCACCAGACAATATAACTTCCAACAAGCTCACCACATAAAAAATAGCAAAGAAATGTTAGAACAAAAAAAAAATTGTCATTATTGACACCAACTCTGAGGGGTTTTCATTGAACAAATAGGGTTTCCCTGATCAGTACGTGGAACGTATACATTTTTCTTTTTAGTTATTCATGGGATGTGGGCAGACCAGCATCTATTGCCCTTGTTTAGAAGGCATTTAAGATTCAACCACATTGCTGTGGGTCCAGACCAGGTGAGGATGGCAAATTTCCTTCCCTGAAGGACATTAGTGAACCAGATGGGTTTTTACAACAATCGACAATGGTTTCATGGTCATCATTAGACTTTTAATTCCAGATTTTTATTGAATTCAAATTCCACCATCTGCCGTGGTGGGATTCGAACCCAAGTCCCCAGATCATTAACCTAGGTTGTTGGATTACTAGTCCAGCAACTATGCCAGCGCCTCCCTGTAAATTTAAGACCATCACCAAAAGATTGAAGGGCAAGATATCAGGACATTCTGTTTTTAACTAAGATGGTTAAAAAGGAGACAAAGTGCCCTGTTACAAAGTGGTGGAAGAAGAATCCATGATAACCTTTAACCGAGATATGGGTAAATATTTTTAGGAAAAAAAAGTGAAAGGTTATGGAAAAAGGGCCAGCGATGCAATTCTTTCAAAGAGCCAGCATAGCACAATGGGCTGAATAGCCTCCTGCTAAGCTGCAAATTTTACAATACCAAGTGCGAGCAGAGATAATGTCCAAATGCCCACGTTTGACATTCACTCACTGTCAACACAATGCCTGATTTGCGAGCCTTTCAGGACTGTATGAAGAGTTGAGCATCACATTTGTTAGAGTAATTTGTAGTTCAATGGCAAATTCCCCCTGTCACATACATGAACAAGAAAAGTTTAAACAAGAAATAAAATGGACAAATGGGATTCGGTAGATTGCTCTGTGACATAATAATTGAAAACTGCGATTATATTAAAAGAGCATTATAATTGACTATGCACTAATTGCTTTGTAATCGTACATCAGAGATCTTCCTTCATTATAGCGCTCTCTCTCCCATGTCATTCCACAGAAGGAAAAATTCACCTCACCATGTCACGGAGACTGACCTCTGCGTGACATCTTCACAAAACCGAGAAACGTAATTGAAAAGTCAAAGTAGCCCAGTGGAGGTTTCATCAGGTAACAGTTTAAGACAGCTCTTTTGGCAAAGCACTGGTTAACAGGTTGAGTAAAATTCCTTTGCGTCTTATTCTCACCCACTTGTTAGTCTATTAAAAATAAATGGGCACACGGCAAATTAACTAAAGCATTACTTGGGGGTCATTACACCTCACGGTTGTGTTTCAGTCCAACAGGAATGAGGCTAATACCAAGGTTCGTATATCAGTCACCCAAGCTGTGCTGTTAAAGTTTATCTGGATCTGTGAGTAAGTTACAGTCTTGCCACTCACTCCCATTCATGTATAACTTTGCACGTTCTGCTGTTATTTTGAATGAACTTTTCACTATGTTCCACTTTTAAACCTGAATGGCAGCTTTAAACCTTCATGCTGTTCAATTATAGAAGGAAGTTAGAATCTAAGCAGCCCAAAATTTTGAAACTTTAATCCGTATTAACAATCGCCCACTACTGTTAAGAGAGCCTTTCTATCAGTGTGTCTGAAGAACATTAAAATATTTTATAT
This sequence comes from Isurus oxyrinchus, assembly GCA_026770705.1. Lineage (NCBI taxonomy): Eukaryota > Metazoa > Chordata > Chondrichthyes > Lamniformes > Lamnidae > Isurus > Isurus oxyrinchus. The sequence continues at coordinate 120,642,551 of JANJGN010000015.1, forward strand.
GTTAACAATGTCCAATTCTGAGTTTTCTTGTGTTTTACACTGTATACAGTTCAATTTTGCAGGAACAGTCTCAGTACTCTGCCAGTTAAAAGTTGGCTGAAGTTAAATAATTTGCTGTTAACACTAATTAACAAATTTGAGGTCCACATACCGTCTATCTCTCGATTTTTTTCTCCACTTTCTTGAGTGATGTGCCCTCTTTGGGATACAAGATAAACTGTTGCCCATTCTATTCGAGAGGCCTGGCTGGATCACCCAGTAGAACCTCCAAACCCCAGTGTCAAATGCAAACTGATAGTACAGCGCTGAAGGCTTGCTGCTGTGTGTTTAACTCATTCCCTCGTTTCCGGTTTTAAGTGAATGACTCCAGTGGGTGGGGACTTGGAGAGTCAACCTGAGTCAAACCTGACAGGCGGGTCAAAGGTCTTATTTTTCCCAGATAAGTGTAACGTTAAATGCCTCACAGGTAAATGAACCCTGAAGGATCACTCTTGGTGGGAAGATTTTTGCTGTGTGTGTTATGGCTGGCTTGATTGTACAAGCCTGCTGTGTGTGCAGTCTCTGTGCAGTACCACCAGTTTTACTGTGAACCAGAAAGCGTGTTTATAATTGAATTGGCTTGTTTATTTTAACTACTTAGGAGTGCATTACCTCCCAGTTACTAATTTTGCTGAAAAATACTTGAGTATCAAGTGACATTAATTGCTTTATAACTACTATGGGAGTACATGTCAAAGCAAAGCATTTCATCATGTCTTATTGTTAGTGTGTTGGTATGAGAAGGGCAAAGGAAGACCACCAGGTCATTCAAGCCCCTGAATGGTCAAACCTCACACACCCATCACCCAGCTCCTAGCTACTACCTCAGAGAGAGGTGCAAAGCAGTTTGGCAAAAACAAAATCCCTGGGAAACACCTCCCTAACTCACTAAGGCAATCAAACAAAGCTTCGGGAATGAAGCTTCTGCCTCTCTTTAGCTCTGAAGAAGAGTCATACAGACTCAAAACGTTAACTTCCTCTTTCTCTCTCACAGATGCTGTCAGACCTGCTGAGTTTTTCCAGCATTTTTTTGTTTTTGTTTCTGCCCCTCTAACTGGAAATGTCCTCTTTGCTGAGAAACGTTTCAGACTCCATTTTGAAGGGTGGTAGGGACTCTATATTCAACATCTGTCTCAGTGATTCTCCAAGATCAATACTTCCTGGCATCTAGCCTAACTTTTTGCCTACAAGTTTTAGAGACATTGCTCTAGTCCAACAATCGCTATCCATTTAAAATAACTTCCTCAGGGATGGGGGAGCCCAGCTCATCAAAACACAAGGCTGAAGCATTTGCAACCATCTTCATCCAGAAGTGCCGAGTGGATGATTCATCTCGGCCTCCTACAGAGATCCCCAGCATCACAGATGCCAGTCTTCAGCCAATTTGATTCACTCCATGTGAGATCAAGAAATGGCTGAAGGCACTGGATACTGTGAAGACTATGGGCTCTGACAACATTCCGGCAATAGTACTGAAGCCTTTTACTCCAGAATTAGCTGCAGCCCCACCCAAGTTATTCCAGCACAGCTACTACTCCAGCATCTACCCGGCAATGTGGAAAATTGCCCAGGTATGTCCTGCCCATGAGAAGCAGGACAAATCCAACCCAGCCAATTACTGTCTCATCAGTCTGCTCTCGATCATCAGCATAGTGATGGAAAGTGGCTTCAACAGTGCTAACAAGCGGCACGCACTCACCAATAACCTGTTCACTGAAGCTCAGTTTGGGCTCCACCAGAGCCCTCAGCTCCTGGCCTCATTACACCCTTGCTCCAAACATGGACAAAAGAGTTGAACTCAAGAGATGAGGTGAGAGTGACTGCCTTTGACATCAAGGCAGCATTTGACTGAGTGTGGCATCAAGGAGCCCCAGCAAAACTGGAGTCAATGGGAATCAGGGGGATAACTCTCCTCTGGTTTCAGTCATACCTAGCACAAAGGAAGCTGGTTTTGGCTCTTGAAGGTCAATTATCTCATCGCTGCAGGAATTCCTCAGGATAGTGTCCTAGACCCAACCATTTTCTACTGCTACAGTGGCGTTGTGGCATTTTCACTAGATTAGTGTTCCAGCGACCCAGGGTAATACTCTGGGGACATGGGTTCGAATCCCACCATGGCCGATGGTGAAATTTGAATCCAATAAGAGCCTGATGATGACCATGACACCATTACCAATTGCTGTAAAAACTGTTGTCTTTCACTAACCTCCTTTAGGAAAGGAAATCTGCTGTCCTTACCTTCCAACAACACTCAAGAAGCTCGACACCATCCAGGACAAAGCAGCCCACTTGATTGGCACCCCAACCACCACCTTCAACATTCACTCCTACCACCATCGACGCACAGTAGCAGCAGTGTGTACAAGATGCACTGCAGTGACTCACCAAGGCTCCTTTGCCAGGACATCCCATACCAACAACCTCTACCGCCTAGAGGGACAAGTGTAGCAGATACATGGGAACACCAATAGCTGCAAGTTCCCCTCCAAGACACACACCATCCTGACTTGGAAATATATTGTCGCTCCTTCACTGATGCTGGGTCAAAATCCTGGAACTCCCTTCCTAACAGCACGGTGGATGTACCTACACCACATGGACTGCAGCGGTTCAAGAAGGCAGCTCACCACCACCTTCTCAAGGGCAACTAGAGAAGGGCAATAAATGCTGATCTAGCCAGTGATGCCCACAATGAATGAACAAATATAAAAAAACTTACCTGACCAGACTATATTTTTGCCTCTAGGCCTAAATATTGCCAAAGTAATTTGTGCTAATTCTTGGAGTTCCTCAGGGCAGTGTCTTAGGCCCAAACATGTAGATTTGGGATCATCTTGAATGCTCTTCACTGCAACCATCTCTGGAGCCTCAACATCTTTCTTCACCTGCAGGACCAAACCTGGATACAAGAATCCAGGTGTGAACGTCCGAGACCTGAAGGGCCTGAGAGTAGTAAGACAAAAGCAAAATGCTGTGGATGCTGGAAACCTGAAATAAATACTCAGCAGGTCTGGCAGCGCCTGCGGAGGGAGAAACAGAGTTAACGTTTCCAGTCCACTCTGAGGAAGAGTCATACGGACTGAGAACGTCAACCCTTTTTCTCTCTTTACAGGTGCCGCCTGACCCTAAGAAGGGTCTTCATTTCTGTATTTACCGACCTTAGCAATCCGGGAAGAGCTTACCTGGTGCAGAACCTTCACAGTCATTGAGCAACTTCATGAACAACGAGAACAACTTGCATTTACTTTGCTTCCTAGAGCAGGGATTTGCCTTTTGGGACAGAAGACCCCCTCGCCCCACCCATGTCAGGGTCAAATGGGGGTCACATACCCAGAATGTGTGGGAAATAGTCACTTCCTGCTTCTCTTTTAGTTGTGTCAGCATCACAGGCTACCGTCCGTGTTCCGCCAACGTTTATGCGGGTAGCGCCAGCTGGCAGTGATTTTCCTCAAGGCGCCAATTAGTGGCTGATGGGTGGGTTCACCATCCAAGTTAGGATGGTAGGCAGACTCTCACAGCAGGCGTGACACTTGGAGGCCCCTCCATGGAACAACAGTCTGTCATTCAGATAAGAAAGAGCGGGACGGTGCCTCCATCCTCGATGGGCCCTCTCCGCGACTTTTAAAAACTTTTCAGTTTAAAAATTGCCACAACAGCCAGGGCACAATCACGGAGGTCGAAGCAGGACAACCTGTGGTCGCCATTATGGCCAGGCTGGCGGGGAAGAGGGGCCTAAGTCAGTCGGGAGCACTGCCCACAGCCCTCCCAACCCCAGGCTGCCATCAGTCAGCCTCAGATGATTGGGCGTTTAATCCCTTCGATTGGCTACCTGCTGCTTGTGGACAGGTAGCCCTTCTGACCTCCATCCCGCCTCCGGCAAAAATGGCATGCCAGCCAAAGGTGCGAATTTCCATATCTGCCCACTCCTGTACTCGGCCCCCATATGAGAGGGTGAAAATCTCAATGTGCTCCACAGAGGCCTAATTGGACAGATTTAAATTGTCTAGCCAAAGAGAGAGGCTACTTAGGAGGGTGACTACAACCTTGGCTAAAGTGCCTTAAAGTTGGAAAAAGGGTTAGGGAGGGGATTCCAGAGCATGGGATGTACCGGGGCACAGGTTTGGGTGTCAATGGTGGATGAAAGGAATAGGAAATGTGTCTCCCTGGTGACTCCTGTTGGAGATTGCATAGGACCAGATTAGCCCTTCTCTTACTCAGATATGATACCAACATCCATTGTCTAGAGTAACACATGGGTCACGTAAGTCACATACAGAATAACCGGTGGAACTATGCCCCATCTAGAGTGAGCATCTTCAAGAGATGAAGAGAGACATTTGGAAAAAGTAAAGAAAAATTGAAACAAAAATTGAGCTGCCAAATACTACTTTTGAAATCTGATCTTTGATTGTTAGTGAATTCTGTGTTACAGATTAGGGTTGGGTTAACTGTTGAGATTTTTGTTAGGATTATGGTTCGAGTTGTGGTTACAGTTGATGCTATGGATGGGATTGTGGTTGAATTTTATGATTGATTAGAGGCTGGATTGGGATTGAATTTAGAGTTAGCATTAAAATTAATATTAAAGTTAGAGTTGCTGTAAAGGTTATGATCGCAGTTCAGATAAGGGTTGAGCAGGGTTAGAGTTACAATGCGGGAACTATAATTCTGTTAAATAACAAAAGATTGTTGTCACTATTTCCACTTTTCCCGAACGTCAGATGATGCAAGAAACTGAGTTGAATCAGCTGTGCTATTGTTAAAGTGTTAGCAGCACTTCATTGCATTAGTGTGGTTCCTTTGGTACCAGTCTCACCTCTAAGTCAGAAGGCTGTTATAGTGCAGTGCTGCCTCAGCATGTACACTGGAATCTGTGTGCTGATGTCTCATCGTAGATGTTGAATAGATAATACAGGCAGAATTTCAATGCAGTGCTAAGGCAGCCCTGTACTGTTGGAGGCACTGTCTTCTGAACGAAGGGTTAAACTGAGAATCTGCCTGACTGTTAGGATGAATCTGAAGATCCCACGACACTACTCAAAGAAGAACAAAAGGAAGTAATTCATCCCAGGGAACTTCACAGGAACATTAGCAAGCTGAATTTGATACTGAGCCATACAAGGAGATATTTGGAGAGGTGACCAAAAGCTAAGGAGCGTCTGAAAGGAAGAGGAAGGGGTAGAGAGACGGAGAGATTTTAGGGAAGGAATTTCAGAAGTTAGGGCTCAGGCAGCTGAAGGACAGCAACTAATGGTGGAGTGTTGGAAATCAGGGTGGCAGAAGAGGCCAGAATTGTAAGAGCGCAGAGATCTCAGAAGGCACAGGGCTGGAGGAGATTACAGAGATAGAGAGGGACAAGGTCATGGAAGGATTTGAAAACAAGGATGAGAATTTTTAGTCCAGGTATTGTTGGATCAGGAATCAATGTAGACCCACAAAGATAAGGGTGATGGGTGTTCAGGACTTGGTGTAGAACAATCAATTCACCAATATAACACAAGATATATTATTATTATCATGGCCACTGATTTACAGTGACTGAGGAGCCTGGATTTTCCAAAAACTGATGGGGATGGCTTCAACATTGTTGATAACCTATGGATTATTGTCAGTGTTAAGATAGCAGCAAGTGAAAAATTCAGGTTTATAAAGTAACTTCCTTTATGTCACATGATATATTGGACCTATTTTCCTGGACCAATCAGGGTGGCACTGAGTACCCCAAGGGTCACCTGACATGAATCAGCACTGTAACTACCCCCTTTAAGGGCAACATGAACATAATAACCAAACCAGTGCCCGATTAAACTAATGGTGTGATCAATAAAGCAACAAAATCAATCGCATTGGATTGTTGTTATGTGTCTAACTCCAAACCCTAAATAGCCATGAAAGGCCTCAAGTGTACATTATGAACGCTACATGCTAGAACATTTAGCCCTGCTTCACTGTTCTGTCCAGTTGCCCATCAAACCCTTAAGCCGTACCCCTGACGATATGAACCTTCACCCAGCCGTTCCATTTTACAATGGTATAGCTGCATTTCCAAGATTAAAATTTAAAAGAAGAAGGGAACCAGGTGCAAAAGACATGTAAAACTATTGGTTCAAAAGAGTCCACAATTGTATTTATGTACAGGTAGCAAAAGGGGGACTGATTGGAGTTGATGGCTGATGTGCCTCTGCCTTAACCCAGCTTATCTGGGATCGATGGCATGAAAACATAGTTTTCTAGAAATTTGATGCAACCATCGGCAACTACAACAGAGACTGTTTAGGTGGCAACCTGCAGCTCGCCCTCTTTCTCATTCACCTTCTTCTCTTGTGCATCTTCTCAGTAACAGAGACCTGATCCAATTGACTTTTGTAATCGTGCTGCTCTGTTTCCCCTCAATGTCTATCAGAGCTTCGCCACACTTTGTTTTGTTGAAGGAAAGATTCCAATGGGAAGTTTAAAAATAGGATAATTGCATTTGGCACGTTCAACACGTTATAAATGGGAAGGTTATCCCTGCTGCTAGTCAGGCTGCCATAGCTTTTCACACCTAATTTTAACTGACGCCCTTCCCTTACCCCCATGACTCTTTGTAAACAGCATGAAGATGGCATTGCATCACTTTGCACCCCATTTATGCTGTGGCCCCTGTTGTATGATGTTGCATATGCCTGTATCTCATTGTAATGTAAAAGTGCTCAGCAGAGCAAGGGTTAATGTGGGACCGGAGAATAACGCTGCTCAAGGTATGATGTCTCGAGTCACATGGTAATAGGCTTGTGAAACACTCTAGAAGCAACTTACCTGCAAGGTAGCAGCACCATGCATGACATTAACTGGGATCGGTACATAGTTAAAGATTAGCAATGAATCGTTCATGTTTAAATCAACATTGAGGCATCAAACGAACCCATGGTGATCAGCAGCGGAACACAAGAGCCCAAACCGCTGCCATCTTGGGTAAGGTCCTGAGAAAGGCCATTGGATTCACACCGAAGGATACTTGTAATATGCAAATCGTGGCCCTGTGATGTACATAGGACCCTGATTACAATTTTGAGGTACAATTGGGCAGGGCTTACTCTCCAATTCATCGCCCATCTCCATCACTATTATATGGCCTTGTCAGCAGTCCTTAAAGGACCGCTGAAAAAAATAATAAGTTCAACTTTTTGTGGGGTGAGTAAGAGGAAGGGACATTCTCTTCAAGGGACCACAGAAAAAAACTCCAATGGAAAAGATCCAGCCTCAACCGACTTCAGACAGGGAGTAACTTTTAAGATTAAGACCTATCTTGAGTCGCAGGATCAAAGTTTCACCCAGCCATCAAAGCATCTGGTATCACCAATGAATTCAGTTGTGACTGTCTCTATTTGGTGGGGAAATGGGGTGTCACTTTTTGTTACCCTTCAAGGGCGTTCCAAACCCACATTTGTCTGTAGTCTTCTGCTTGAAGTCCAGACACCCCCATTAATAAAGCATTCACAATGAGATGACCCAGCTTTTATACAGCAGCCTGGTCAGTGGCATCAAACGCAACGTGACTGCAGGGGTCCAACACAAAATGAGTTTGAGCAGTTTTAATCCGGCTGTTTATAGACATGGATCCGCAGCAAAAGCTCTCCCTATTTTGGCACTAACAGGCTCTAAAGGATCTTTCATACTGGATCCTTGAGTCTGTCACCAGGCTACAAAATTCAATCTTAACAGCATAAAGGCCAAAGGTTGGTTCACATATGTTGGCTCCTGGACTCCAGTTTAAAAAGACCAATAGAGTAGGAGCTTAACTCGATAATCTTACTCATGATATATCGATATGGGGTACCTCTATTTTCTCTTTAGCTAGATGCTAAACGTTATTGCAACATGTTAATGTTATCCTTCATTGGGGATACTAATATTTTCCTTACCACAGGTGTTAAGCTAACTTGCCTGTAATTATCTAGATTAATGCAGTATTCCCCTTTCAAAGTGGGTAGTACCTCCAGTCCACATCCACACTTAATAAACCGCTGAGGGGATGTGACAGTTTGCTCATCCCAGCTCGTAGAAAGTACCTCTTGGGCCTTATCTTCCTTTCATCTAAATGATTTATCAAATTGTTTCTTTTTATCCATATTGGTCAAATTTCTGCCAACTGCTTTATTTGCTAGCTAATGTCCTCTTTAACAAAGGCCAGTATTTATTAATATTTATTAGTATTTATTCATTACCTCCTCTGCCCCTTTCAATGTCTCACTTTGTCTTTCACAATTCTCTTGTCCCAGTTCTTAGGTACACACACCATGTGATCACAACTTCCTGCCTAGGACACAAGATTGCGGAATTAACCACAGTGACTGCCATTTAAAATAGGATATGAGGTGTTTTATGATACCCTGAGGACATGATAAGGCTTTATGATAAATGCAAGCCCTTCCTCTTTCTCATTTGTCAGCAATACAACCGACAACCTGCACTTATGTAGCGTCTTTAACATTGTGAAACCTCTCAAAGAGCTTTATCGAACAACATTTTACATCAGGCTACATTAAGGGCTATTAGCACAGACGACCGAAAGTTTAGTCAAAGAGGTAGATTTAAAGGAGAATCTTAAAGGAGGAGAGAGAGGCAGAGAGTTTAGGGAAGGAATCCCAGACCTTAGGGTCCAGGCAGCTGAAGCCAATGGTGGAGAGAATGAAGGAAGTTTGGAAATTCACAAGAGGCCAGAATTGAAGGAGAAGAAAGATCTCAGAGGGCTGTAGGTCTGGAGGACGTTGCACAGATTAGACCATAAAACCATAAGATGTAGGAGCAGAAGTAGGCCATTTGGCCCATCGAATCTGCTCCACCATTCAGTGAGATCACAGCTGATCTGATAACCCTCAACTCCACTTTCCTGTCTTTTCCCCATAACCTTTGATTTCCTTCCTGATTAAAAATCTGCCTATCCCCACCTTGAATATACTTAATGACCCTCTGCAGTAAAGAATGCCACAGATTAACTACCCTCTGAGAGAAGAAATCCTCCCTCATTTCTGTCTTAAGTGGGTGTGCCCTTACTCTGAGATTATGCCCTCTGGTCCTAGGATCTCCCACAAGGGGAAACAACCTCTCAGCACCTACCCCCTAAGAATCTTACATCTTACAATAATGTCGTCTCTCATTCTTCTAAACTCCAGCGAATAGAGGGCAAACCTACTCAGCCTCTCCTCATAAGAAAATCCCTCCATACCCAGGATCAACCTAGTGAACCTTCTCTTGACTGCCTCCAATGCCAGTATATCTTTCCTTAGATAAGGGGACCAAAATTGTTCACAGTACTCTAGATGTGGCCTAACTAGTCCCTTGTACAGTTTTAGCAAGACTTCCCTATTTTTATACTCCATTCCCTTTGAAATAAAGGCCAACATTCCATTTGCCTTCCCTATTACCTGTTGAACTTGTATGCTAGCTTTTTGGGATTCATGCACAAGGACTCCCAAATCCCTCGGTGCTGCAGCTTTCTGCAGTCTTTCTCCATTTAAATAATATTCAGCCCCACTATTCTAAAAGAGAGTTAAATCATTTAAAACAAACAGATAAGTGCCGACATTATAGTGCTCAGATGAATGTTATATAGAACCATTGTGCACCTCTCTGCTAATATCATCAACAGTAGTTTTTCAGTTTATATTAGATTATATATTCCACTTTTAGAAATACAGCTGTTAACCTGGTCATTTAAAAAATTGCAGCAAGGAGCAGAAATGCTGCTTACTTCCATTTTTTACTTCTATACATGTTTACTAAGGCTGTGCTAGTCGTACTGCCAGAAACCTAGTCAATTTGCTTGCAATAATAAGACCATAAGACATAGGAGTAGAAATTAGGCCATTCGGCCCATCGAGTCTGCTCCACCATTCAATCATGGCTGATAAGTTTCTCAACCCCATTCTCCCGCCTTCTGCCCGTAACCTTTGATCCCCTTACCAATCAAGAACCTATTTATCTCGGTCTTAAATACACACAATGACCTGGCCTCCACAGCCTTCTGTGGCAATGAATTCCATAGATTCACCACTCTCTGGCTAAAGAAGTTTCTCCTCATCTCTGTTCTAAAAGGTCTTCCCTTTACTCTGAGGCTGTGCCCTCGGGTCCTAGTCTCTCCTACCAATAGAAACATCTTCCCCACGTCCACTCTATCCAGGCCTTTCAGTATTCTGTAAGTTTCAATCAGATCCCCCCTCATCCTTCTAAACTCCATCGAGTATAGACCCAGAGTCCTCAAACCTTCCTAATATGTTAAGCCTTTCATTCCTGGGATCATTCTCATGAACCTCCTCTGGACCCTATCCAGGGCCAGCACATCCTTCCTGAGATACGGGGCCCAAAATTGTTCACAATATTCTAAATGTGGTCTGACCAGAGCCTTATAAAGCCTCAGCAGCACATCCCTGCTTTTATATTCTAGTCCTCTTGAAATAAGTGCCAACATTGCATTTGCCTTCCTAACTACCGACTCAACCTGCAAGTTAACCTTAAGAGAATCCTGGACTGGGATTCCCAAGTCCCTTTGCACTCCAGATTTCTGAATTCTCTCCCCATTTAGAAAATAGTCCATGCCTCTATTCTTCCTACCAAAGTGCATGACCTCACACTTCCCCACGATGTATTCCAATTGTGAGGACTGAGGCCAAGGAGGGACCTGGACACAAGGATGGGAATTTTAAAATTGAAATGTTGCTGGAACAGGAGCCAAAATGGGTCAGTGAGCACAAGGATGATAACAAATCATTTCCTGCAACAAATCACTAGATCCACATATTGACCAATAGCTGTATATCAGTAATTTTTTCTTGACCTGAGTGTGAGAATTTCTAAGGTAGATACTCATCGGCAGTTATGACACAATGGAATATTGAGGTTTGGCAAGGTTCTGCCATAGTTTTCCTGTTGCTTGCACAACACCAAACATGCCCAAACAGCTTCCAGTTTTGGTCAAGTCTGTGGAGGGAATGCAGAACACTGAAGGCCAGCAGCTGTACGAGGCAGAATTTGTTGCGTTTTACTCACCTGCTGAGTTTGTGACGAGTTTATTAAGTAATCTTCGTTACATGACAATTCGGGGAAAGATAGGCTTCTTTCTGTCAAAGGAAAGAAGAAAGTCTTGCAATTATATAGCGTCTTTCACAACCTTAGGATGTCCAAAAGTGCTTTAAAGCCAATGGAGTACTTTTAAAGTGTAGTCACTGTTGTAAATGTAGGACACACGGCAACAAATTTGTGCACAGCAAGCTCCCACAGACAGCAATGTGGTAATGGCGAAATGCTCTTTTTTTTAGCATTCTTGATCGAGGGATACATATCAAGCAGGATACGATGGGTTAAATCCCCTGCTCCCCCACACCCAGCTCTGGAACTCCCTCCTCTTTCTTCCTTTAACCTACCTCTTTGACCAAGCTCTAGGTCCTTTGCCCTAATCTCTTCTCATGGTTTTGAAATAAACTAATAAGGTGGTATGAGAGAAACTTTTTCTGCTGTTGGGAGGTGTCAAGGGACAAGAGACATAACCTTAAAATCAGAGGCAGGCCACTCAGGTAAGAAATGAGGAAACACTCTTTTAAGCAAAGGGTGGTAGTAGCATGAATCCCTCTCCCACAAAAAGTACTAGCCCAATTAATCATTTTAAATTAGAGATCGCTAGATTTTGCTAGCCAAAGATATTAAGGCATATGGCAGGTGGATGGAGTTACAATACAGGTCATCTTTGATATCATTGAATGGTGGAACAGTCTTGAAGGGCTAAATGCTCTACTCCTGCCCCAATTCTTCCAAGTAATGTCAGATGGGGGTTTGTTTATTCTGATCTGTTTAAACACCTTGGCCATTAATATGATTACTCCCAGAGAGCCTGGCTCCATCCTTCAGCAGATAGTGCCCTGGGTTGGTTATTGGGGTAGTGGGGGGCTTGGGTGGTTTGGGAGGGGGAAGGGGGGAACGGGGCAGTGGGGTGGGGGTTAGATTAAGTGTGGAAAATATCCAAGGATACTCCTTCATTGTGGAAGAAATTTCATACCTTCTATGTCATGGGCTCAAGATGGTTGAGAATGAGAATTTGGTGGAATGGATTATCAAATCAGTATCAAAAGATGGCTGGACATGTCCAATCAGAATCTATCAGTAATTTTATTAGCTACAATAGGCTGGCAGAAAGGCTTCAGGATCATCTGACTCAGTCAATTGACACTGGAGAAAGTTTGGGTACATCCTTAACTCCAGTCTGTTCATCTGTCATTGACATTGTGGTAATCTGAGGTGCAATATATCTTTAAGAGAATGTGAGCAGCTTGACTACATGACTGTATTTCCCAATTGCTGTGTAGTGCGGGCTACAATGTTAATTGGTAGTTTAGAATAGGGTCTGGTTGGAGAAGCACACATGTTAGCGCTCTGTCACTTATGTTAATAAACAGCATGCTCTTTATTTACATTGGTCTCTGTGTCTGCAGTATCTTGTTTACCAACTCACTCACCAGCAGATAGACTTGCAATAGTGTTCACTGAGCAAAGTGACCCAACAGAAGGAACATAACTGGCGACAAGGCAAAACACGACCAGTCAACGACACCAAAGAAAGCCACGAAAGTTCAACAGAGGTAAATCAGCTGTACCCTGCAAGGTGATTGTAAGTACAGCCTTCATGATAGTCGTCGGAGTTCTCTCTGTCCAGTATGTCGCAGTTTGGCCATACCAAACCGTTTGATCAGACTGATGACTGTCACATTATATTTTTGGCCAATGACATATCGGGGTAGAAAAAGAGGCGAGCGATCCTCTTATCGACATGAGGCAGTAAAACATACGACCTAATTCGAAGTCTAACAACACCCAATGCCCCAGATTCCAAGAGCTTTGATGATTCTTGTAAATTTGGTAATTCTTGTGAAAAGCCACTTTCAGCCGAAACCCTCGGTAACAACGCAACATTTTAAATTTAATTTGAGGTGTCACACCCCTGGAGAAACAGTCTCTTGCTATGTAGCAGCCTTAAAACAACTGACTGTGAGTTTGGGACATCAGAACCACAGAATCATAGAATCACACAGTGCAGAAGAGACCCTTCGGCCCATCGAGTCTGCACCAACACGTGAGGAACACCTGACCTACCTACCTAATCCCATTTACCAGCATTTGGCCCATAGCCTTGAATGTTATGACGTGCCAAGTGCTCATCCAGGTACTTTTTAAAGGATGTGAGGCAACCCGCCTCCACCACCCTCCCAGGCAGCGCATTCCAGACCGTCACCACCCTCTGGGTAAAAAAGTTTTTCCTCACATCCCCCCTAAACCTCCTGCCCCTCACCTTGAACCTATGCCCCCTTGTGACTGACCCTTCAACTAAAGGGAACAGCTGCTCCCTATCCACCCTGTCCATGCCCCTCATAATCTTGTATATATCAATTAACGACATGTTAAGAGACCATTAGTGTGTGGGATTAATGAAGGTGCCATTCAAAAAAGGTTGCTGTCAGAAACGAATTTAGACTTCAGTAAGGCACTGGAGTTGGCGCTCGCAATGGAGACGCAGTCAGGGACTCAGAAACAATTAAGGAAGCACAAAATGGCACCATCCTTCACGTCAGGATGGAGGTACCGGTTCGTAACGGAACGCAAGCGCAGGGCTCCACAAAAAGGAGGGAAAAAGCCACCGTTAACAGACCAGCAAAGATAAATGGTTTAACAGAGAAAACCCACAATAATAATGGCAGAAATGGAACCAGACATCCTGCAAACGACCGACAATTTAAAAGAATCGAGAGTTTCTGCTGCCATTGTAACGGACACATTATGCAATATTGTAAAGACAGAAGATTAAGACAAAACTTTAAGCAGAAAGATGGAAAGCATGAAATCCACATAATAGAGGAACCAGAAGAAACAGAGTCAAATATTTATTCACTATGCTGCTTAAAAATGGGTAAAGCAGAACCAATCTACGTGATAGTGGAAGTCAATGGGAAACCCATCTGTACCTGAATGATACAGGGGCACCAACGACAGTTATAGGGGAACATATGTTCAAATATCTGAATGGAGGAGACCACTCATTAAACCTGGAAAATTCAGATACTAAATTAAAGACATATAAGGGGGGAAGCCATTCCTGTAAGAGGCACATGCAAGGTTCCAGTGCTGTGTGGAAATCAGTCTGTTAGTTTACCCCAATAGTGGTAGCAGGGGAGGGTCCAAGTCTACTTGGTCGGAACTGGCTTAAGGAAATAAAGTTGGAGTGAACTGAAAGTTTTCAACTCAGAATGAAGGACCGGCAAGAATTATTACAGAAATATGTCTCCGTTTTCAGGGAAGATTCAGAGACTGCAAACTAAAATCCACGTGGATCCTGGGGCAACCCCCAGTTCCTTGAAGCCAAGGCCAGTCCCCTATGCATTATGAGAAAAAGCCGGTGTTGAATCAGACAGACTGGAAAGATTGGGAGTCTGACAACCTGCACAATTTTCTGAATGGGCAGCACCCATAGTTCCAGTACTAAAACCTAACCAGAACGAAGATACTCACAAATAGGGAAAGAAGGCTTATCCATTGTATTTGGCATTAAGAAGTTCCACCAATACATCCATGGTCGCCACTTTACCATTGTATCTGATCACAAGCCCCTACTAGGCTTGTTTGGGGAAGATAAGGCAATACCCCCAATTGCCTCTGCCTACATCCAAAGGGGCGCTGATTCTAGTTGCTTACGAATATACTTTTATCCATCAGCCGGGAAGCCAGGTTGCAAACGCCCGACACACTGAGCCGATTACCTCTAAAAGACAGCAATGCGAAGGCCCAATTCGTCAACTTGTCTTGTTGTTAAATTTTCTGGATGTGTCACCAGTAAATGCCAAACAAAGAGGGTGGACAGACCGCGATCCAGTTTTGTCTCGTGTAAGGGAACAAGTCTAACAGGGATGGTCAAACGAGCCAAAGTCTGATGAAATTTTATCTGTTTTATTAGGAGATACGATTAGGAGATACCAGGATGGCATCTTGCTGCGGGGAGCGAGAGGCATTGTGCCTCTCAGAGGAAGAAAGCCATTATTGACCGAATTGCGTAGTGCTCACCCCGGCATCTCTAAAATGAAAATGTTGGCACGCAGCTACTTATGGTGACCATGGATGGATACAGAAATGGAAAATTTAAGTCAAGAGCTGCATTCAGTGCCAACAGGTACAAAAAATGCCTCCTTCTGCTCCATTGCATCCCTGGGAATGGCCCAGAAGGCCATGGGTCCGTCTCCACATTGACTACATGGGGCCTTTTTTGGGCACAACGTTCCTCTTGATTATGTTCCGCTCACTTGAAGTGTTTGGATGTATACGGGGTGAGATCACCCACGTCTGTCGCCGCCATAGACAGATTGTGTCAGAGTTTTGTGATACACGGTTCACCAGAGACAACAGTGTCTGATAATGGAACGGCATTCACCAGCGGGCAATTCCATTGATTTACAAGTCTCAATGGCATAACACATGTTAAGGCCTCGCCGCACCACCCTGCATCCAATGGTTTGGTCAAGAGAGCAGTCCAGACTTTCAAGTCCGGAATGAATAAACTTGATGGAGACTCTATTACAACCAGGTTATCACGTTCGCTGCTCAGCTGTAGGACTACCCCACACACGACCACCTATATATACTGCCCCTGCAGAGTTATTGTTGGAGAGACGTCTCAGGACACGTTTGAGTCTCATAAGGCCGAATTTAGGGGGGAGGGTAGAGAGAAGTCAGGAGGCCCAGAAGAATGGACACGATTACCACAGTCGTGAAAGAAACTTCACTGCTGGAGACACAGCTGAAGAACTTTGGAGATGGGCCCAAATGGCTATTAGATGAAGTAAGCACAGTGACAGGACCTCTTTCCTACCACATATCGGTCAAAGGTCGTATAATTAGGAACCACATAGATCAGCTCAGGGTAAGGGAAACAGATCTACAAGAAAGGATGCACCAAGCATTCCTGTTGGAGTCTACACCACATGTGGAAGGAACTCCACTTGGTTTGGAAGTGCCTGTAGGATCCATTGAGCCTGAGAGAGTCAAAGAAACAAACTTACAGGTTCCTACTGGAGAAGCTAGTGGACAGATGACTCCTGAGAGGGAAGCCTTCTACAACTCCGAAGTTATGGAACTACGATGTGCGACATGTTTGAAGAAGCCTCCAGAGAGTCCGAATTTGCAAATAGTTTATTTATGTAAATAGTTGATATATTGTAAAGATTGCAAATTGTAATTTCGAATAAAGGTGAGGGATGTGGTAACCTGAGGTGCAACACATCTTTAAGAGAATAGGAGCAGATTGATCACGTGATTGTATTTCCCAATTGCTATGTAGCGTGGGCTACAATGTTATCAGTAGTTTAGAATAGGGTCTGGCTGGAGAAGCACATGTGTTAATACTCTGCTCCTTGTGCTAATAAACAGTGCTTTATCTTACACTGGTCTCTGCATCTGTGGTATCTTGGTTACCAACTCACTCACCAGTAGATAGGCATGCAACCGTGTTCTCTGATCAAAGCAGCTCGACAGAAGGAACATAACAGACATCTTCCTCATGTCTAAGTGTGTTAGAATCTTAGTTTCGTTTTCACATTTGGGACTGCCAGGAACCTGATTTGAAATGAGCTCCTTCAGGATTCACAAGTCTACAATATTGCCCTCCCTTCCCAGGTTTTCAAGAGGAGCCGGCCCTTAGTCTCGGTTGTGAAAGGCGTCAGTTGTGTTCTGACAGCCAATCAAACTCATCCTTCAAGCAGATAATGTAAGCTTGGTGCTATCCAAATGCATGCCACATCATTTGACATCATGGTGACATGTGTACAAGTTGTATTGTCACAGAGAGACCATGGCTTCTGCTCATTGGAGCATTCCGGTGCTCATCCAGTCATTCTATTTTTAAACAGTTTATTTTGTCTTGAATCATTTTCTGACTTCCTCGGCTGAAGCTACTGAATCCTGGTTAAGAGACAAGTTCAAGGTTTTTCGGATACAGTTCACTGTGTCTAAGGTATTGTTTACGGCTTCTAAGATATGGTTCACTGTTTCTGAAGGCTCCTACAAGCCACCCAAATTTCTGCTTTAATTTCCCCTCTAATCCTTCTCTCCCTTTGTACTCTTGCTGAGGTACAGCCCCAACAGGACCTTGCCTGTCCTCCAAGACTACAGTTAAGTGGCCGTTCTCCATGTTGGACAGTGACTGCTGATGCTTCGGAGGTATCGTGACATCTTGTCCTCATCCAGATATCTGCACGTTTCCATCGACTCAGTCACGAGCAGAATTATTGGCTGGCTTCTCCTCTCAACAGCGCCGAGGCCAAGGGTACTGTATTGTCCTGATTCAGATCAGCAAACTTAACTCACGAGCTTTCTGTTTGATACCGAATTAGAGATGACTTTTACTGTAACTCCGTTTTACATATGGATGCAGAGAAGGTCTGGCTGTGAATGTGCCAATGGGATAATTTGCTCTACATCAAACAGATACATTCCTTCAAAACCTGTATCTTTTGACTAATGTTTTAGCTGCAAGATTCACATGGTTAAAATGATTAATTAAAATGAATAATGCTTTAAAGGTGTCTCTACTTGTAAAAGTGTTCATGGATTTTACCTGTGTGGTAAAATACAGTCTCGTTGTATTGTGTGGACTTGTTGATTCTTATCTCCAATTAGTTTGCTGTAATGAAATTATATAATTATCTGGGCTATATTTCATGAGAAGTTCAATGACATTTCCAATAATGGGGAAAATATACCAACTACGATTGGTAACCCAGTCACAAGAAAATAATAGTTAAGAAATTCAGGTTTGTGCTGTGCCATTACAACAAAGTTCAAGTATCTATAACCCTGTTATCATGTTTGTCCCAATTTACCTCTGCTTAGCAAACAGGCTGATTCAAACTGGAGGAAGATTCCACCCAGGACTATTTGTCTCCACTCACTTACTTAAATCTGAGCCCCCCAGCAGTGACCATCAATGATGATCCCATTCTCGACAAAAAGAAGATTTGCAAGAGTGGTGCCGGAGCTGAGAGATTATGGGCGGAATTGTCCCAGACTTGCACCAAGTGCCGTAGCGGGTGTGAGAAACGATGTTTTACCCGCTCTCCGCGATGGCGGGTTTTCGAGCCTTACCATCGCCTTCTTGCCGCATCCCGCCTCATTAATAATGCATTCACGGAGAACGTGCCAGATTGTTGGCGGGCGGGCTTGGATTTGCCGGCCATGCCGTGACGTCAGTGCTTCCTCACTCCGGACGCCATGTTTAAAACGCAGCCGCCGACTTCGTGTCTGCAGACCAGGACTGCTCCAGGTGACAGGTAGCCCTGAAAGCAAAGGTAACAGCAGCCCCCAAGGTTAGTGACGCCTCGCTCCTCGGGCGCCTGCTGGACGCAGTGGAAGAACGCCGCAAGCTCCTCTGCCCCCGCTCTGGCCACAGGAGGTCCACCAGAGTCACCAATTCGGCCTAGGAGGCAGTGGCAGTGGCTGTCAGCACCACTGGAGCACAGAGGAGGTCAGCCATCCAGTGCAGGAAGAGGATGAGTGCTCTGATCCATTCCGCTAGGGTAAGTCAACCACCTCTTCACTCTCAACTCACACACTCGCAAACCCATCTCACATCTACAGGGATCTCACAGCTCACGGGACAACACCACTAACTCTCACACACACCCTCACATCTCCATCAGACTCATATCCTCTAGAGCTTGCGTCCTCATCCTGTCCATGGCTCTGCTCACTATACAAACATTCCACGCAGCGCCATGTGTCCTGCTCACACTCTCTCCACCTGTTTTCATGCAGGAGAAGCTGGCTCACAGCAGCAGGGAGAGGTCCCAGACCTGGGGTGGAGTGGCCACATTAGGCTCCTCACTCAGTTTGAGCACCAAGCCATCGTGCTGACTGGTGAGGATGTGGATCGTGCCTGTGGCGATGGTAAGGTCAGCAGTGAATACCCTTGTGAGGATCCTGCACCACATCATCCCTGTCTCAACGCAACTGTGAGTTCTCTTTCTTCTGTTTTTGACTCTGTTGCCATGCACTAATTATCTCTGCTTTGGTTCACAGGGAGCTCTGCCAAGGGACCGGCACCCTCAGCCAGCCAGTCCCTCAGCTCCATTCAGGTCCTCACCTCCAGCCAAGAGGACACCTCCTCCATTGAAGAGCTGGAAATAAGCAGCCTGGAAAACTCGTCACAGCGCTTACCCACACCCTGCACCAGCGCAGAGAGAAACACCTCAGTAGGTCCTAGATCTAGAGCAGGCTTGCATTCACAACCTGGTGGTCACTGCACCGACCCATGTCCACAGCAGGAGGAGGCAGGTTCAACCAAGCTCCCCTGCACTCGGAGGAGCTGGGGAAGAGGCATCTGTCAGGCCCGAGTCAGATAAAGAGCCTCTGGATTCAGCCTTCCAACTCATCATGGAGAGTCGGCAGAGGGCAGGGGAACATCATGCAGTGCTGTTGGAAACCCTCAACCGAGTGGCACGCAAGTCAGAGGAGTGCGTCTGCCTGCTCTCTGATGCAGTGCTGTCCACATGTGCGCGTATGGAGGTCTCCATGGGAAGGATGGCGGATGCCATGGAGATCCTGATCCAGCAGAACGCGGAGAAGCATGCAGACCTGCACTCCATCGCGGGAGCCATGGGTGAGTTCCTGTAATAGCAACGCAAGGACACCTTGATGCTTGATGTCCCTTCCAGGTGCTCCTTCCTCTGAAGGAGTCAGGCTGGGCCTTCGGGCACTTGAAGGGTGGAGCAGCAGCAGCTGGACACCCCTGGGTCATCCACTCCAGAATCTCAAAGGCTGTCCGCTCCCTCTGGGTCCCCTTTGTCTGTGACCCCTTCGACCTTGTCCTCTGTCGGTGCAGAGGGAGCAGCTGGCCTATAGGAGGAGCAGCCAAAGCAAAGAATGTATGCTAAAGTCATCAGAGGCAACAGGCCAACCATTGCACAGGCTGCCTCCACTCCTGCTGCGGATGTCAGGGCAGCACCTAGAAGAAGTGGTAGGCCTAGAAAAGTTAAGAAATTCTGATCACAGGTGGTTGTACAGGTGAACACATTTTGTCACTTTATAACCTGAAAATATATTCAGTTTCACTGAATAATGTGTAATGGTGTCTTTCAGCTTCATTGACAGGCTTAGTGAGGCCTCCCCCTGCAATCACCAGCCCCACAGACGCCACCAGCATCTCTGCTGCAGGCAGCCAGACCAGGAGTGACTCTGGACGGGGAAGTGTGTGTGTGGCAGGGCTTTTCAGAGCCTCATGTAAGCACTCTCCTGTGCACGCAGAGCCTTCATCCATCACACTCACCTCACTGTCCCGAGTATTTTCAATGCGGCCTGCTGGGGTTCTCTTTCAGTCGTCCATCTGAGCTGAGCTGCATCTCCGCCCACCCACTGATCCCACTCCCATGCAGCACCTGTGCCCGTCCAACACGAGGCTCCGCCCACTTTCCATTCACACAGCATGGTAGTCGTTAAGTTTTTAATTAGCTTCCCTGTCCTTTCCCCTCTCCCAGTCACCCATGACCTTTCCCTCGTCACAGTCGACTCCCTGGTATCACTTTCCGCCTCCCCACCGTTACCCCACAGCCTGAACCCTCGTCATTCCAGGATGTCCAGGTGAATGTGCATGGTCCCCACCTTCCCGAAAATCCCGCTCCCATCCACATTAACCTCCCGGACCTCCTCCTTCCCACCCCCAGGGCCAGCGTTTGCCTCTGTGTCTACACCAACCACCCTCGCTGCCCCTTCTAGTGGTGCCGACGCACCCTCACCCTCCTACCCTACCAGCTCCCTCTGCCCCCTCTCACACTCACCGTTCCATCCTACAACACCCACCCTGAGTTTGCTCTCCAGGAAGCAGTCATTAACTCCACAGGCCCCTCCCTTGCACGTTCACCTGGGTATATCACAGCCCCAACACCTTCCTCCACCCATACCCCCTCCCCACTCTGGACTCCCTCCTTGATGCCGGACACCTTCCCCACTCCAGACTCCATCCTTCCCCGCTACACCCTCCTCCCCCTGAACTCATTCCTCCCCCTGCACTGCCTCCCCCCATACTCCCTCCTCCCCCAGGACACCCTCCGTCTCCCTCATTTCCCCTCCCAAACTCAGCCCCCAACACCTTTGCCCGCCAACCTCTTCCCCGCCTCCTTTGCCCCCACAACCTCACCCCCCAAAACCTTTGACCCAACCCCACCCCCAACACCTTTGCCCCCCCAACCTTACTCCCCGACACCTTTGAACCCCCAACCTTACTCCCCGACACCTTTGAACCCCTAACCTTACTCCCCGACACCTTTGAACCCCCAACCTCACCCCCCAACACTTCTAATCCCCCAACCTCACCCCCCAACAATTTCGACTTCCCAATCTCATCTCCCCAACACCTTTGCCATCCCCTCACCCTCCCAACGTCATCCCCTCTCCTTAAAACCTTCGCCCCTCCCACTAACCTCAAACACTCCCCACTACGCCTTCCTCTCCCGCTCACACTTAGACCTTGGTCTCCGCAACCAACCCCCCCAGCCCCCCCCCCACGCTTCACTGCTTGTCTTTACCGGCCCATGGCAAAGGTCCATGAAGATCCAAAGTCTCAGCAAAATCAAAGCTGCTGTGTGGAGACCACCCACCTTCCAAGAGCTGCTTGGCGATGGAGCCGTGTGCATGAGGGTCCACCCGTGTGATGCGCGTGTTCCTCCCAGGGTCCGGTAGCTGTATAGCCTCCAGCATCTTCTTCTCCACAGATGTACCGCGATCTGAGGCCTAAAGGCAAGTCCCAAATTCTGCACGTCACACTTGACCAGATACGTTCTGGGCTGCTGTGTTTTCTCGGCAGCGTAACGGTAAATCGGACGTGGAGGGACGATTCAAATCAGGCCTAAGTTTACATCCCATTAGCGGGATGCAAACTGGGTTCACACCGGCTTCCATTGGGACACGCGATCCGCTATGGCGGGCACTATCGGATGATCCCGCTGTGATTTCATGTCGCCGTGAAACCGATTTTCGCTCCTCCTGCCGAATTCAACTCCTCCCGCCCCCCCCCCCCCGCCACCAGCCATGACGCCCCCCGCAACCGGGAGCGGACAATTCCACTCCATAACTACCAGGAAAGTAACCGTTTGGTCGTACTGAACTTGAGTATTGCTGACAAAAAGGCGCATGTTGTTGAAGCTTCAACTCCATGAATCAGAAAAGATTTGAACAGCTTGGGGCTGTCTGAAAAGTGAAGACTTAGAGGTGACCTGATCAAACTGTTTAAATTTCTGAATGGCTTGGACAAGGTAGATGCAGAGAGAATGTTTCCTCCTGTAAAAGAATCAAAAACTAAGGGTCATAAAAATAAGTGAGCTACGAATAAATCCAATTGGGAAATAAGGAGAACTTTCTTTACCCAGGGAGTGGCTATGAAATGGAACTTGGTACCATGGGAAGTGGTTGAGGCAAATAGCTTGGAAGCTTTGAAAAGGGAACTGAAGGAGGAGAGGAGACAAAAAGGAATAAAAAGATACACTGAAAGAGTGAAATGAGGAAGATGCAATGGGAGAAACCCATGTGGAGGATAAATACCATGACATGTCAGAAAGACATGAAAAAAATCATAAACTGTGTAAACAAGAGCCTATTCCTTTTTGCTTATTTAAAATTGAACTTTGCTGAACCAAAAGATGGTGATCAAAAGTCACCTGATTTCTGAAATTGTAAGGTCACCACTAAGGCATTATATAGATTCTACTGGAGACATGTCCTGACATGTTGTTCATAGGATTTCACACCCAGGATTGTCAAGGTCCATTTCAAAAGGGAACAATTGAAAGGAAATGGACGTTATTTGCACCTTTATAATGCTTACCCCTCCAACGGAGTCCAAGGGTCTACCGAGACAATAGTTACCCGGCACAGGATCATTCATATGGATAATGACTCTTTCAGAGGCTAATGGCTGAGACATTATGAACCATAAAACAAAAGTCAGGTCCAGACACCAGGTAAACATCGTTTTATGAAATTATTGTGGAGGAAGGAGGTCACATAACTTGACCGGCCATTTTGAAGTCGCTTTTATTCAGTTGAGAACTCAGAAGCAGGCCGGTCTGCTGACTTATCTCCAGCCCACCAACAAGTGACAGCCGGACTTCAGGCTGACCAAACAGCCTGTAACAAACTCTCCTGCCAAGCAGAACCAATCTCTGAACATCACTGTGGCAACATTATCTTATAGGGTTTCTGCCTTCAGCCTGGAACCTGTTCTAGATTTGGCCTTTCTGGGCTCTGGAAATCACATGAACTGATATCTATTTCTGCGGTTCTTTTTACTATCAAATTATTCACAGTTGTAAAACGCGCGCACGCGTGCATGTAGATGAAGTCATTCCCCTAGTTTGAATGTGTGAATAAACTAAACTTCCGATTTAATCCTAAGAGAGTTTACTGCGAGTTACTTTAAAATTGACAACACAAACCAAAGGTTTTTAGAATAAATGCCACAGCTTATTTTGCACCTCTGCTTATGGACAGACAGTGAGGGAATAAAGGAGCTCAGTTTTGCCCCACTCTCCTGTCCCTAACAACCACCAGAGATTAGTTGGGCCGAATGGCCTGGTTTTGTATCGTGCATTTATTTCCCAGTTAAACAACCTATTGGTTTACAATGAAGGGAAAGAAACAATGGATATAGAACATTGGGGAAGGGGGAACTGCAATGGCAAGTTTGAAGATTATAAAGCACCTTTGAGGAAGAGAATTTTTGGAAAAAATGTGGGAGGCAATAAGCCAGAGGCAACTGGATGGAAAATTCTAGAGAACAGGAGTGTGGTGGCTGAACAAGTTGTTCCTGTTGGTGGAGTGGGGAACGGGTGAGGAGAAGTTTGATGTTAAGGAGTGGATGGTACATGCAGAGATGTAAAGAATGAAGAGTGTCATGAAGTTATTAGTGTTTACAATATTATTGGAAACTATTTTTCTTTTAAAATAGAGGTTTAGTCTGTGGGTGTGTCTTAATTGGATTAAAGCCAGCTAGTCTGGGTGCTTTGGTATGTAATAGTTTTGAGATGTAAACAGAGGAGCAGAGGTGAATTTGCATTTTGTTGAATAGAGCATTCAAGAAGTGGGGTGAAATCTGGCACCTAGCTAGCAGAGACCAAGCAATCTGTTTATGTTACTAATAAAATTAGTACTATGAAAGGGGTTTTATTGTTAGAAGAGGTGGAACTCAAAGAAGCTGGTGATACAATGAGAATTTACTTTCAGTGAGATGTACCGGATATAAACGGTAGCAGTTTTGTGTGTGGGGGGCAGAGGCAATGTAAGATCAAAGCAGCTGTAAGTCTACAAGGGTCTCCATAGGAACCAAAGTGAAAAGAATCTCATTTTGAATCCGTAAGGTGAAAATGCTTTGCCTGGTGTCTGGTTAAGTCTATGGGTTGCTGCTGCCTTAATGGAGATTAGTTTGGGAATTTATTAATTGTTTTGATAGTAGTAATTTATAGCCATGTGCATATATTTAACTTGTGTAAATTAATAAAATGTTTCCTTAAGTTTAACATAAAACCTTCCAAGTGCTGGTGGTCTGATTCCTGAATTTAGAGTTGCATCTCAAATATACCACTTAAAATCGTAGGTTATGACAGTTGTTTAAAGTTTCCCTCTGGAATTTTTAAATAACTCCACTTTGCCAACTTTTGGGTCAAAACAAGAGATCATTACAATTTGTGTTGTGGTAACTTGCTAAGCTTCCTTCAACAACACCTTCCAAACCTGCAACCTCTACCACCGAGGGCAAAGGCAGCGGACACATGGGAACACCACAAAGTGAAGATTCCTTCCAAGTCACACACCATCCTAACTTGGAACTATATCACTGTTCCTTCACTGCTGTTGTGCCAAAATCCTAGGCTCCCTTCCTAAAAGCACTGTGGGTAAATCTACACAAGATGAACTGCCGTGGTCCAAGATGGCTGCTCACTACCACTTTCTCAAGGGCAATTAGGGATGGGTGACCAATGCTGGCCTGGCCAGCAACATCCACATCCCATGAAGGCATAAGAAAAGCATTGGATAAGTCCATGAAAACAAGGAAAACAATTTTGTAATCAACAGTACCAGGACCCCATGCAGACTGAAGGAGATGGGGATGATGAGTGTGGGGGACTTGGGTTAGATGAAAACAGGGCTGTAATGTTTTGAATGAGTTGAGGCTTGGTGAGGCTGGGGGGCGGGGAGGGGGGGGGGGGGTGGTGGTGGGGTGGTGGTGTCTGATGAGGTAAGAAGTCAATGAGGAGGTCACTGGAAAGGTGTGAGGAGGTCACTGGGGAAGGCGTGAGGTGACAAAAGATAAACTGAAATAATATAAGAAATAAAACAGAAATTTAAAACAACTTAAACAATACAAAAACTGTAGGTGTCACCAAGGGGAATATTTTCACATTGCTGACTTCTGCTTTTATTAGTTACTGTGCCCAAAATGACTGCATGATCCATTAATTAGTCATTGCAATAATCACTTGGGTCGAGTTATCCACTGTGGATGTAACAATAAACTGTAGGCTAATTCAGTGACCTTTAGCCATTTTAGCACTCTGAACAAATACAAAACTTGGCTTGTAAAATTATCTAAGGCAAAATTAAAGTGATTAAGCAAGCCTGAAATCCAGGCCTGTGTTCATCACAGATTTCCATCGAGCAAGATATGAGGTGGAAAACTGTGGGCAGCAAATGCCCAAATTCCTAGCAGTTGAAGGTTCTCCACTCAAATTTATAGCATCACCCCAATAGTTTGCTAAACTGCAATGACTTCTTAAGTTAAAAGAAAGGAACTACATGTAGTTCCAGTTCTCAAAGGTTGGGAATGGGGACTGGATGAAGTTGTGCCCTCTCACCTCTGGCTTCCTAGTCGAACTCAGCTGACTGAATGAAAGTCTCCTCTGTCTGCGGGGAGCCTACAGGAAATTAGAGAAGCAACCTTGATCCAGGTCCTCCTGTGCATGGCTCCCTCAACTGACAATCCTAATAACACACCGGGAGTGAGAAACGGGATATGCAGGGGTTGCCTCCTCTGGGGTTGGGACAGAGGCACGGTTTTGGGGAGCAGTATCCAAAATCAGTAGGATTGCCAACTCTGGTTGGATATATTCCTGGAGGTTTCATCGTAACTCACACCAACACGCGCCTGTATTTCCACCATTGGTCCATTGCCTTCTCACAGCCAATTGAGAAGGGAATAGACTCTGTATCCAATTAGTCTTGACTGCCTGTCAACCAGCCTTTTATCTCCCATTGCCAATATTTTTTTTTACAGCTAAATAAACGGAAGTGTTCAAAGAAAATGAAAAAATAAGCACAATTTGTTTTAATGTCCCTATAATTTTTTCTCCTGTGTTGCTTATAAAAGCGAACTTGACTGCTCTTGTTCACTCACGTTATGGTTCGCCAAGAATCCAAAGGGGAATGGAAGCATTGTTCCAATTAACAACTGTTTGTCCTCCTACGACATCAGTTTTATTATCTCCTCGTGACACGCAAGCTCAGGAGGTTGGAGGTCAGGACTAATGGGAGATTCATGACAGGTTCCGTGCCTTCTGTGACTCAATGCTTTGAGCCCGAGGGATAGTTGATAAAGTTCCAAAATTGGGCCAGTGTCCATCAGCACTCCAATAAAATAGAAGCAAAATACTGCGGATGCTGGATATTGGAAATAAGAACGAAAAAGCGCTGGGAAAACTCAGCCAGTCCGGCAGCGTCCATGGAGAGAGAAACAGAGTTAATGTTTCGAGTCCGTGTGACTCTGCTTCAGAGGAAGAAGAGGCTCTGATGAAAAGTCTTCTGGACTGGAAACGTTGACTCGGTTTCTCTCTCCACGGATGCTGCCAGATCTGCTGAGTTTTTCCGGCATTTTCAGCTTTTACTCTTTTGAGCAATTAAACTAAATTAAGAACTCAAAGGACAAATCAAAAAGCAGCCCCTGAAAGAAAGACTGCAAAATGAAAAACAAATCTTAAAGGAAACTTATGACATCAAATCAAAATGTGATTAAATCGTCAGCATCCCTACTGGCAAATCATCACAGTGAAACTATTTGCCTGTCTAAGTGCAGCTCAAGATCTCTACACTTTGCACCCGATCCTTCATTAGGGACATTTATCTCTTCCCATCCACTCCCTCTGCCTTAAAAGCGGTGATTATGTTGCATGGGGGGAGGTCCCAGGGTAGTCCAGTCTAGGACCCAATAGAGAGCTGAGCTGAATTCAAACCCTGGTCTCAGAGATGGATGAGGTGCCAGTCAGCTTTTACTGTTGGTTTCGCAATAGATCTTAAGTCTCTGCAAAACATTGACAGCTCTCTCTACTCACACAAGAAAAGGAATTAACGTTGCCAGTTAATGGAAAAAAAAACATTTATTTCACACATCATCTTGTATTGCTTTTTGTTTTAAGTGTAGTGCAAAAGTAATGAAAACATTTCACATAAGTATGCCAACATAAATTACATATAAATAAGCAACAAGTTTCACATATATTAACCGTAAATTAAAATAAACCCATGATGCTTCACCCACTCTGTTCAAACATGTCATTTTCTTCATACCTGCACATGTAAAGACAAAACCATTGCACTAGGTTCTGTTCAGGTGCAATTATCTAATTGACAAAAAAAAACATACATACAGTACATGAATTGTATTCTCAGAGGAAAAAAAAAGTTCGGATCAACTATTTTGACAAGTGACAAGTTTGTGCATTTATCTCTGTTGCAGCGTGCTTCCCCATCTTAAACGGAATAACCTGAAACCCGACTCCCTGTGCTGGCGAGGGATTGTCTTGTCTTGCTCTTGAAGTAAATAATTGCCCTTGGATTTCCAGTGGGGGAAAAAATAAGTAGAAACGCTACATCGAAGTCAGCCCTAAAGGGATGAGGCAAACGTTCCAAACAGCCGTTAGGTAAATAGTATGGCCAGGGTATTAGATCTGGGATAGGCCACCAATAAATTCAGGTCTTCTCATCCCTACACATTCATTCAGGCAAATTCTAAATTACTGCTCAGTGCACATGTAGATTTCCAACTGTATAACTTAAAGAGGGACAAATAAGCATTGTTTTGATTTACTTAATAACAGCTCTGCTAAGAACTAGGGAGATGCCATACACATTTTCCATTCCTTGTGGTGAAGTCTCTTATTAATGTATAGATAGATATATTGATTTCTTTAAGAACTACAATGTTATATATGAAGTGATTTACAAAGCTCATGGGCGTTAACCGTCTTGGCACTATTTGCCCCAGAATAAACATCACAATGGTTTCTCAAGCCCTCGAATCAATTTTTAGTCAGGTTGAATTATTGCACTTGGTTGGTGCTTAAATAACCCTACAGGTCCAGCTAAGATGACAGGCACGATCTATCAAGGATAGAAGCGGGACGTGATTTCTGGCTCAGTATCTAACAGAGGTCTTTAACATGATGAAAGGTTTTGATAAGAGTGGATACAGAGAGTGGGCAGAATTTAATGTCCTCCCCCCCCCCCCACGGTGAGTTTGGTGGCAGGTGGCGTTTAATTGGGCAGGCGGTGGGTGGGCTGCCTGCATGTCTCTGCCTCAGCTAAAGTCTGAGGTGGGAAGGCTGGTGGATGGCCTTCACACCAATTGATGCTCTTACGTGGGAAATTAAGGGTCTCATCCCGTCTCCACTCATATTAACCCAGCGGCAGGTGGGGGACATGCCAAGCAAACCCTGTCTGGATCGCTTGAGCAATTCTGGGGTGGGGAGGGTGGGGGGGGCTCCCACATTCAAAGACACTTAGTGCCTGATCGACGAAAGGGGGTCCCCCTGAGAGGCAACCCCCACCCACCCCCTCCCACCCCGCCGCTGCCTTTGCTGCCAAACCCCAACCTTCAATCCCCCCTCCCACCATCTCACACCTGTGACCTGGGGCCCTTCAGCGATCCTGGCTCTTGGGTGGGTGCATTACCAGCAGCAGCCACCGCCTCCCCGGTGGCACTGCAGAGCAACGAAGAGCAGCCAGCCTCTGATTGGCTGGCAACTGTTGGCGGGCTCAACTTCTGCCCCCTTGGTCCTTGATCCCAGGGAAAGCCCTCTGCTGCCCAGTTAAGTGCCTGATTGGCACTCAGTTCAATGGCCCTTCCCAAAAAGAGGTGACGCAGGACTTCCACTGGCTCACCAGCTGGCGGGCAAGATCCTCGTCACCTCCATTACGTTCGGCCAATGTTTCCAATTGTGGGGAAGAGCCCAACTCAGGGCCGTCAATATAAGATAGTCACCATGAGATCCAAGAGGGAAATCAGAAGAGACTTCTGATTAAGAATGTGGAACTTGTTACCACAGAGAATAGTTGCAGGAAACAGCACAGATGCATTTGAGGGGAGGTTAGACAAGCAATTAAGGGAGAAGGGAATAGAGGGTTATGCTGATAGAGTTAGATGAGGGATGACAGGAGGAGGTTTGAGTGGGCATAAATGTGAGCATGGACATGGAAAGGCCTGTTTCTGGGCCGTATACCCTTTTCAATCCAGATCAGTGGCCAGCGTTCCTCGCCATTGAGAACTCATACCAATTTTCGGAAAGACTTCATATCGAGCCTTACCACATCTCAGAAACTGAGCTCTCAAAGCGCTGCACAAAAGGGCCAACAGTGACCACAGCTCAAGTGTTGGATTTTGTCAGGCAAGAAGGAAATGTCAGAAAGAATTTGATCTAATATGTGGAGCCTCATTACGTTGTCAACAAATCTCAGAAGTGTTTCACACTGTAACACAGATAAACGAGGTTGGGGCGGTGGGTGGGGTGCAAGGCTCAGGTTCCACTGCTTGGTGAGAATACAGGGGGCTGGAGAGATCATTGTGTGTACACCTGACGGGATATTATACAGGATTTGATTTAACACCTCCTTTGACACTTACTATTAAACAAAGCTTAAAAACATGAAAAATTAGAATTTTGAACGGAGGATATCTCAATGATTTCAAAACAATATTAACTGTGTTATTCGGTGATTTGCTGAAAATATCTGGTTTTGAAACTGAAAATAACCTCTTTAGAAACCATTTGGAAATTGTGTAAAATCCCAAGTCAAATCCCTTTACAACGGCATTTTATATATCAAGACACACAATTTTGTTGAGATATACATTTCCTAGATTTACTTTTGCAATTATTTACATGCTAGCTGGTTCATTTATTAACATTCAGTGTAAACCCAGTACAGAGGATTTTCTTCCATTTATATTTACTACCATACAGACATATCACTGGCTACTGAAAGATTGAGGGGAATGTGGATGGAACCTATTGGTTTGCTCCTGATTGGGGATGGGATGGGGGGGGTGGAGGGGTGGGAAACAGAGTCAGTTCAGCAATCCCACGCACTCAGCCAATTGGAGCGCAGTTTGAAAGTGGCTGTTCACTGGAGGGTGTGGGGTGCGTGTGATTGGTGAATTTCCTCCAGAAATTGTCTACTTCTAGGTTATAGGTCAGGTGACTTGCGTTCTGCCCCAGACGGCTTGCTTCAATCAACGAAGCAACAGACTTCCTCCAGTACAGGCGGCTCTCTAGCGCCTCACCTCTGTGATCCAGACCAGTGACGCCGACTGAGCCCACCCATCCTCCCCCGATCGGCCCCCATAACTTCTGCAGAAGACTAACAGAAACTCCAGGTAAACTGGATGCAAAGAAGGGTTTCTTTCAAACCGCTGCCGACATTATGGTGCCAGAAACAGGGACGACTGCTCCTCCTGCTCCCTGCCCACTGCCAGTTGGCAGGCTTTTCAACTACAACTCAATCACAGACAAACCCGAGCTGCTCTCAACCTACATTCTTAACAGGAGTCAGCAGCATGACCACTAACTTTCCTCTGCCCTGGTCCGGGGTACATGGAGAACAATGAGAGTTGACCCAGATGAAATGAGCCTCAGTATGACACCGAGAAATGCATTTTTTTCCCCCCTCCCATTTATCCATTACCAGAACTGGGAAGAGTCTACTGAGGATTAGAATCACAAGAGATGAGGTAAAATAATAACATTGTTTACATGATGACAACATTAGGCGTACATGTACACGTGTGATTATACACTCACAGAGGGGCCACCTGACCTAGTGACATACGGCCTACAAAGATAGATAATGATGCAACAGTGGGTTTGCTGGAGAAACACATTAGCATACATTACCCTAAGGACATGAACAACATGTATAGATCAAAGTCAGATGCGCTATAACCAAAAATGTAAACTGTATAATACTGTTCATTATTCCACACCTTCCATGTTTCTCCTCAGAGAAATGAACCAAGAGACCATTACTCACAATGTTTATTGGATTAAATCCCCAATCCATACTTTCCCAGTAAAAGCTAGAAACAAAATTTGCTCCCCCTCCCTCTACCCGGTAACAACTTCCTGACCAGAGGTCGTCAATAACTTAAATAAAATACATATAAACTTAACTGAGTAAAAAAAAAAAACAAAGACCTAAAAAGTCAACGCGCTTCACACTTCAAAGACAAAAATTAAATTAAACACAACTTTATTACCTCTGGTCAGTGGTAACTTAATCATTGACCATACAAGTGGAGTGATAAAATGTGAGTGCTAGAGTAGAATCTCCTGGAGATTATATTATACCAAAAATACGAGGTATGTAATTGATTTCTGAATTATTTGAGTTGATCAGTACAAAAAGATGTGGAATAATTAGGTCTGTTCACCTGTTACACTCCTTTTGTCATATTTTCTGCGTGGTGCTCTGTTCTAACTTGCTTCATCGAAGTGACCAGAAAGGAGTTGATATGTCGTATAATTGGTAATGCTACATAGCCTTGAAGGTAACTGAGCAAGGTAAGGAAGTGATCTTAAAGGGGCCTCGGGGTGGTGGTGTGGGTGAGGTGGGGGTGGGGGGGTGGTGGTGGGGAACAAAGAATTTGGTTGGTGTCCACTGCTGGGCTCAGTAACCGTTATGGTACTTGCCACGTGTGGGCTGTTATTTATTTTCACTGGAATTAAATAATCGTGCATCATGCCGTGAAAATACTGACCACAAACGTGGAACATGATTCCATAAATAACACAGCCCGTGTTTTCCTGGCGGCGATGTGTTCACTTATGGAGGTACTCTTGACACTTGCCAAATTTCCAATGACACTGGCAGTGTCGCCATCCGTCTCCGATCTGACCCTCTTGAGGTGCTTGGGTTCAAAGAAACACAAAATCCTCCCTGAACGTCGGAGGTTTCAGAACTGACTCCTTCGCCTCAAATGACACCCTTGACGTTGTGTGACCAGATCGTGGGGAGGGGGGGGGGGGGTGGGGAAACTGTATCGCTCGATCTCGCGCTGTTGTTGTTGTTGGCAAATTGCGGACTTGATCTCAGACGCTCGCGACGGGAGGAGGTGCAATTTGGCTGCTGTTCACAGTTGTTGTTGTTGTTGTTGAGCAGGACACCCCTTGAGAAAATGGCACCGGAGCTGGCCTCGTCATGAGTCCCAGGGTAGCAACTGGCTGCTTCGAAAAGGACTGTGTTCATAATGAGGTAAAGCCAGGCTGCGCTTGAATGTTAGAGGCTGGTTGAAGAAACTGAGAGAGTGGGCGAAGACGGAGGGGGGAAGTTTAGTAGTTCAAGTACAGCAACCCCCACGCTGCTTCGCCGTGTGAACATGCACGAAGCCGCCACCCATTTGTTGGTGCGAGGGTTGTATTTTTCAATGGAATTAAGGCTTGAGCTCCCATCGTTGCCACCAACTGCGTAAAGCCATCCGTCCATCGCTACAAGGTCGTGCGTGCTCCTAAAGAGAAAACAGTAAAGGTGAAAACAGGAAAGTGGCAACTGCTTTCCTTCTTAAAGTCATTTCTAGCTCTCTTTTTCTTAAGAAGCAGATCACACTTGGAGGATGCTGTTCACCAGCAAACAGCGCAAGGCAGAGGAGATACTGCTGATCTTGTTTCTGTTTGCAGAGTCCAATGCCAAGGAGATCAAGCTTTAATTCCCAACTTTGAACATTCCTCTCTCGTGAGGTTCAATCTCAAAATTGCCCCTGTGGTGCTGTGCCCCTTTCTCTACGCTGCACCCATAGCTAGTGAGGCTCCACACTGGGAACAATGCTTCACAATATAACCTCTGCCATGCTAGTAATCTGCATTTTGGTATCAGTTCAGTTGGATTGCGCCCAAGCTACAATGGGTTGAGAATACCCCATGTACTGTCATGGAGATATCCCTTCTTAATTAGCATTGTAATGACGGAGACATGACAGCAAAGTCAGCGTGGTTGTATTTGGTTTCCCAACAGAGTTATCACTCAAAACGCTCCTGTTTGGACAGGGTTTGGGCTTGGGCCTGGGATGTGGGGAGGTGCAGAAGCGGGGTAGGATGGGTCTAGTGTTGGCATGAAAAATAAACAGAGCCAAGAAGTAGCGTGTAGGCCCAGCTTTTGACCTTTACTAAATCACGTGGACCTTAAACCATCAGCTGGCTTGTAGACCCAAGTATCTGTGGATCTTACAATCTTTTCAAATTCTTGAACATTGGGACATTTCCACTGTGGAGTCGGGTCATTTACTACTTCACAATGCTGCCACCACTTGGGTTGACGCATCAATAATTCTTCCTCGCAATTTATTGGCCACTAATGAAGAGCAGAATTAATTACAGTCAGTCAGCCACAAAAATCACAGTCGGGAAAAGAATCTGGTGGATCAATCAACCGCGTGCAGAATTCATTAATCTTAGCTCAGGTAACCAGAGCAAGGAATTGCTTTTCTTGATTATCACTCAGCCAAAATGTAGAAGGAAGAACTTGCATTTTTACACCACCTTTCATGACTGCCAGACATCCCAAAGTACTTCACAACCAATGAAGTACTTTTGAAGTGTAGTCACTGTTGTAATGTAGGGAAAAGTGGCAGCCAATTTGTGGGCAAGTTCTCACAAACAGCAATGAAATAAGTAATTATCTGCTCGTGATGCTGATTGTAGAATAACCATGGGACAGGGCATCAGGAGAACTGTTCTGCTTTTTGTTAAATAGCACTGCAGGATCCATTATGTTCACATCAGAGGGTGGGCAGAGTGTGGGGTCCTCAGTTTGCCATCCCATCTGAAAGACAGTGCAGCACTCCCACAGTTAGCCCTAGAGCGTCAGCTGGGGTCACGATGCTCCGATGTCCGAAGCGGGTATTGAACCGGTTACCGTCTAACCCCGAGGCAAGAATGGCACCTCTGAGCTAAGGCTGACACCTTGTTTTAACGTAGAAATGAAACAACAATTTGCGACGATGCAATTAAACCTCAATCGAGAGGCTAGTGCCTAGGAAAGAGATGGGATACTGAAGACCATTCAATGGGCCGACCCCGAGTCCTGGGTGATTCTCGAACTGCAGGCACGCCCACAGAATTTCTCCCTGCCTGTGGGATCGCTCACCCCATTTGCCTTGGCGAGGAGGAGGATTTGGCCATTTGCTTATTGCAGCAACATACAATTGGCCTTGTATATAAAACCGATCGCAGGATGTCTTTAGCCCAGCCCACCTCTCTACCACCGACTTGTTAAATTGGCAGCCAGCTTGCTAACAGCCCTCTTTCATGGGCAACAATGTCAAGGTCTACCTCGCCGCACTTATGACACTGTAGCTCGGACTTGCCTGCGTACAGCATCGCGGGTACAAAGGGAACATGCAGGCAGAGTCAGCACTGCAAGCACGGGCAGCATTCCAAGCACAAAAGGAGCAAACACACAGCAATTCCTAGCCACAAGATCGCAAGCACCGAATCAGTCAAGCACGGTTCAATGCAAGAATCTAGAGCACCGCATTAGATCTTCCCTCATGATCAAAGTATACAGGACACCAAGTCCTTATCTGCGATCTCTCGAATAGTTTCTTGTTCCATGTTTTTTTTTATGTGCTTTGCTCAGTCTGCAAAGGAAAGTAATGTAGAGGAATGATGAAGGTTATATTTCAGAGCTTGGGGCTTTTATGTTGTTAGTATTGTTGCCTGTACAAGTCTCGACAAAAATGCTAATAGTTTTATTTAACTTTTGAATGTTGTTTGCCCCGCTCTCCTCACATACTTCAGATCTTTTCTGAGCCTCACACTATCTTCTGCTGACAAGCAGGTTCCCCGTTGCCAGTGACAGACCCTTCCTCACCCCTCCCCACCGACCCGCACCCCCCCCCCACCCCCCCCCCCCCCCCACACCCCCCCAACCCACCCACCGCCCCCCCCGGCCCTCACAGCGACCTGAACTTGTCTGCCACAGGTTTTTAAAGGGCACAGGCCAGGAGGAGTCACTGAAGCTGTTCTCCTTGGAGCAGGGCAGGCAAAGAGGGGCATTTGATAAGAGGCGCTCAAAGCCGTGATCAGCTTGGATGGGCCAGTAACCAGAGGACACGGATTTAAAATGATTGCTGAGAGAGCCAGAGGGAAATAAAAAAATCGCTTTCGGTCCCCGACACAACCGACCCACCTTAGCCATTTCATCCCTATCCCAGGGGCTGAAGCACACCGTTCACAACCCTTGTGGTCTTAATGGAACCCGCTTCCAACCAAACGGGCCTCTCCGTTACCAAGGCCAGCCTACTTCCATCCCCGCAACATCACGGGGGGTGGGGGATTGGGTTGGATTGGAGAGCTCTTTTTCGGCCAGCACAGACATGATGGGCTGAATGGCCTCACTCTGTGCTGCAAGTCCCCATTCCAGTTGGTCTGTTGCTGAAACCCACATCCAGGCCTTTGGTACCTCTAGAGTCGACTATTCCAATGCCCCCCTGGTCAGCATCCCACCCCTCCATGAATTTGAACTCATCTGAAACTCTACTTCCTACATCCTAACTCGCACCAAATCCTGTTTACCATCATTCCTGTGCTCTCTGACATTAGGCAGGTTGGCCCTTCAATTTGCTTCGTTATTCTCTATTGCTCGAACCAAACTTGGCACCTCCTTCATGTACAGTCAGATCAGGAACTCATCATGTGGTAACTGCGGGCACTAATCCACATTCCTGCCATTCTCACTCCTCCACCATGCAGCCCAAGCATTACTTCCCCACTGTCAGTAATTTGGTTTTCCCCTTCTCTAAACCACACACATTCTCCAGACACCAGAGTGGGCTGGAAACATTTGGCAGTTTTCCACCTGTATGCACAAGACAATGTTGGGGAGATTGCCCTTCTCTCAGTGTGTGTGTGTGTGTGTGCACGCAGGTGTTTGTTTGTGCGTGTCTGTGTGTGCGTGTTTGTTTCTGTGTGTGTGTGTGTGTGTGTGTGTGTGTGCAGTTGTTTGTGTGTGTGCGCTCTTGTTTGTGTGTGTGCGCAGTTGTTTCTGTGTGCGTATGTGCAGTTGTTTCTGTGTGTGTGCAGTTGTTTCTGTGTGTGTGCGCCGTTGTCTGTGTGTGTGTGCATGGTTGTTTGTGTGTGTGCGGTTGTTTGTGTGCGTGTGTGCGGTTGTTTGTGTGTGTTTGCGGTTGTTTCTGTGTGTGTGTGTGTGTAGTTGTTTGTGTGTGTGTTTGTGTGAGCGGTTGTTTCTGTGTGTGTGTGCGGTTGTTTTTGTGTGTGTGTGTGTGGTTGTTTCTGTGTGTGTGTGTCCGGTTGTTTCTGTGTGTGTGTGTGTATGGTTGTTTCTATGTGTGTGTGTGTGTGCGGTTGTTTCTGTGTGTGTGTGTGTGCGCGGTTGTTTCTGTGTGTGCGGTTGTTTCTGTGTGTGTGTGAGGTTGTTTCTGTGTGTGTGTGCGGTTGTTTGTGTGTGTCTGTGCGGTTGTTTCCGTGTGTGTGTGCGCGATTGTTTGAGTGTGTGTTTGTGTATGGTTGTTTCTGTGTGTGTGCGTGCGGTTGTTTGTGTGTGTGTGGTTCTTTCTGCGTGTGTGTGTGTGGTTGTTTCTGTGTGTGCAGTTGTTTCTGTGTGTGTGCGGTTGTTTCTGTGTGTGTGTGCAGTTGTTTCTGTGTGTGTGCGGTTGTTTCTGTGTATGTGGGTGCACGCACATGTGTTTGTTTCTGTGTGTGCGCACATGTGTTTGTGTGTGTGTGTGTGCACGTGTTTGTTTCTGTGTGTGCGGTTGTTTCTGTGTGTGTGTGCGTGTGCACACATGTGTTTGTGTGTGTGTGTGTGAGGTTGTTTGTGTGTGTGCGCTGTTGTTTCTGTGTGTGCAGTTGTTTGTGTGTGTGTGCGGTTGTTTGTGTGTGCACACGGTTGTTTGTGTGTGCACACGGTTGTTTGTGTGTGTGTGAGTGGTTGATTCTGTGTGTGTTTGTGTGGTTGTTTGTGTGTGTGTGCTGTTGTTTGTGTGTGTGTGCAGTTGTTTCTGTGTGTGTGCAGTTGTTTCTGTGTGTGTGCAGTTGTTTCTGTGTGTGTGCGCGGTTGTTTGTGTGTGTGTGTGCCGTTGTTTGTGTGCGTGTGTGCGCGGTTGTTTGTGTGTGTGTTTGTGCGGTTGTTTGTGTGTGTGTGCTGTTGTTTGTGTGTGTGTGCAGTTGTTTCTGTGTGTGTGCAGTTGTTTCTGTGTGTGTGCGCGGTTGTTTGTGTGTGTGTGTGCCGTTGTTTGTGTGCGTGTGTGCGCGGTTGTTTGTGTGTGTGTGTGCGGTTGTTTGTGTGTGTGTGTGCGGTTGTTTCTGTGTGTGCGTGTGCACATGTTTGTTTCTGTGTGTGCGTGGTTGTTTCTGTGTGTGTGCGCACATGTGTTTGTTTCTGTGTGTATGTGGTTGTTTCTGTGTGTGTGTGCGTTTGTTTGTGTGTGTGTGTGGTTGTTTATGTGTGTGTATGTGCGGTTGTTTCTGTGTGTGTGCAGTTGTTTTGGTGTGTGTGCACCGTTGTTTGTGTGTGTGTGTGTGCGGTTGTTTGTGTGTGTGTGCGCGGTTGTTTGTGTGTGTGTGTGCCGTTGTTTGTGTGCGTGTGTGCGCGGTTGTTTGTGTGTGTGTTTGTGCGGTTGTTTGTGTGTGTGTGCTGTTGTTTGTGTGTGTGTGCAGTTGTTTCTGTGTGTGTGCAGTTGTTCCTGTGTGTGTGCAGTTGTTTCTGTGTGTGTGCAGTTGTTTCTGTGTGTGTGCGCGGTTGTTTGTGTGTGTGTGTGCCGTTGTTTGTGTGCGTGTGTGCGCGGTTGTTTGTGTGTGTGTGTGCGGTTGTTTGTGTGTGCGTGCGGTTGTTTCTGTGTGTGCGTGTGCACATGTTTGTTTCTGTGTGTGCGTGGTTGTTTCTGTGTGTGTGCGCACATGTGTTTGTTTCTGTGTGTATGTGGTTGTTTCTGTGTGTGTGTGCGTTTGTTTGTGTGTGTGTGTGGTTGTTTATGTGTGTGTATGTGCGGTTGTTTCTGTGTGTGTGCAGTTGTTTTGGTGTGTGTGCACCGTTGTTTGTGTGTGTGTGTGCGGTTGTTTGTGTGTGTGTGTGTGTGTGTGTGTATGTGTGTATGTGTGTGTGTGCGGTTGTTTGTGTGTGTGTGTGTGTGTGTGCGGTTGTTTGTGTGTGCGCAGTTGATTGTGTGTGTGCTGTTGTTTGTGTGTGTGTGCGTGCGGTTGTTTGTGTGCGCGCAGTTGTTTGTGTGTGTGTGAGGTTGTTTGTTTGTGTGCGGTTGTTTCTGTGTGTGTGCGGTTGTTTGTGTGTGTGTGTACTTGTTTCTGTGTGTGTGCACACGGTTGTTTGTGTGTGTGTGTGTGTGCAGTTGTTTCCGTGTGTGTGCGCGCGATTGTTTGTGTGTGTGTTTGGGTATGGTTGTTTCTGTGTGTGTGTGTGCGGTTGATTCTGTGTGTGTGCACACGGTTGTTTGTGTGTGTGTGTGTGGTTGTTTCTGTGTGTGTATGTGCGGTTGTTTCTGTGTGTGTGCACATGGTTGTTTCTGTGTGTGTGTGCGGTTGTTACTGTGTGGGTGCAGTTGTTTCTGTGTGTGTGCACCGCTGTTTGTGTGTGTGTGTGCGGTTGTTTGTCTGTGTGTGTGTGAGGTTGTTTGTGTGTGTGTGTGTGTGTGCGCGGTTGTTTGTATGTGTGCGTGCGGTTGTTTCTGTGTGTGTGTGTGTGTGTGTGTGTGTCTGTGTGCGCGGTTGTTTGTATTTGTGTGTGCAGTTGTTTCTGTGTGTGTGTGTCTTTGTGTGTGTGTGTGTGTTTGTGCGGTTGTTTGTGTGTGTGTGTGTGTGAGCGGTTGTTTCTGTGTGTGTGTGTGCGGTTGTTTCTGTGTGTGTGTGTGTATGGTTGTTTCTGTGTGTGTGTGTGCGGTTGTTTCTGTGTGTGTGTGTATGGTTGTTTCTGTGTGTGTGTGTGGTTGTTTCTGTGTGTGTGTGTATGGTTGATTCTATGTGTGTGTGTGCGGTTGTTTCTGTGTGTGTGTGGTTGTTTCTGTGTGTGTGTGCGGTTGTTTGTGTGTATGTGTGCAGTTGTTTGTGTGTATGTGCGGTTGTTTCTGTGTGTGTGCAGTTGTTTCTGTGTGTGTGCGGTTGTTTCTGTGTGTGTGCAGTTGTTTCTGTGTGTGTGTGCGGTTGTTTGTGTGTGGGTGTGTGTGTGCAGTTGTTTCTGTGTGTGTGTGTGTGTGTGTGTGTGGTTGTTTCTGTGTGTGTGTGTGTGCGGTTGTTTCTGTGTGTGTGTGTGGGGTTGTTTCTGTGTGTGTGTGTGGTTGTTTCTGTGTGCGGTTGTTTGTGTGTGTGTGTGTGTGTGTGTGTGTGTGTGAGCGGTTGTTTCCGTGTGTGTGTGCGGTTGTTTCTGTGTGTGTTTGTGTATGGTTGTTTCTGTGTGTGAGTGTGTGTGGTTGTTTGTGTGTGTATGTGCGGTTGTTTGTGTGTGTGTGCGGTTGTTTCTGTGTGTGTGTGTGTGTGCGGTTGTTTGTGTGTGTGTTTGGTTGTTTGTGTGTGTGTGTGTGCCGTTGTTTGTGTGTGTGTGGTTGCTTCTGTGTGTGTGCACATGCTTGTTTGTGTGGGTGTGTGTGGTTGTTTCTGTGTGTGTGGTTGTTTCTGTGTGTGTATGTGCGGTTGTTTCTGTGTGTGTGCAGTTGTTTCTGTGTGTGTGTGTGTGGTTGTTTCTGTGTGTGTGTGTGTGTGCACATGCTTGTTTGTGTGTGTGTGTGTGTGGTTGTTTCTGTGTGTGTGCAGTTGTTTCTGTGTGCGCGCCGTTGTTTGCCTGTGTGTGCGCAGTTGTTTGTGTGTGTGTGCTTGCGGTTGTTTGTGTGTGTGTGCGTGAGGTTGTTTGTGTGTGTGTGCGTGCGGTTGTTTGTGTGTGTGTGAGATTGTTTGTGTGTGTGTGAGATTGTTTGTTTGTGTGCGGTTGTTTCTGTGTGTGTGTGCGGTTGTTTGTGAGTGCGGTTGTTTGTGTTTGTGTGCAGCTGTTTGTATGTGTGTGCGGTTGTTTCTGTGTGTGTGCGGTTGTTTCTGTGTGTGTGCACACGGTTGTTTGTGTGTGCGTGAGGTTGTTTGTGTGTGTGTGTGTGCTGTTGTTTGTGTGTGTGTGTGGTTGTTTATGTGTGTGTAAGTGCCGTTGTTTCCGTTAATGTGTGTAGTTGTATCTGTGTGTGTGTGTGGTTGTTTGTGTGTGTGTGTGCTGTTGATTGTGTGTGTGTGTGCTGTGTTTGTGTGTGTGTGTGCGGTTGTTTCTGTGTGTGTGCACATGGTTGTTTGTGTCTGTGTGTGCGGTTGTTTGTGTGTGTGTGTGCGGTTGTTTGTGTGTGTGTGCACACGGTTGTTTGTGTGTGTGTGTGCGGTTGTTTGTGTGTGTGCACACGGTTGTTTGTGTGTGTGCACACAGTTGTTTGTGTGTGTGCACACGGTTGTTTG
This sequence comes from Isurus oxyrinchus, assembly GCA_026770705.1. Classification (NCBI taxonomy): domain Eukaryota; kingdom Metazoa; phylum Chordata; class Chondrichthyes; order Lamniformes; family Lamnidae; genus Isurus; species Isurus oxyrinchus. The sequence continues at coordinate 120,683,359 of JANJGN010000015.1, forward strand.
TGTGTGTGTGTGCGCACATGTGTTTGTTTCTGTGTGTGTGTGTGCACATGTGTTTGTTTCTGTGTGTGTGTGCGCACATGTGTTTGTTTCTGTGTGTGTGTGTGTGTGTGTGTGTGTGCACATGTGTTTGTTTCTGTGTGTGTGTGTGCGCACATGTGTTTGATTCTGTGTGTGTGTGTGTGTGTGTGTGTGCATGTGTTTGTTTCTGTGTGTGTGTGTGTGTGCGCGCACATGTGTTTGTTTCTGTGTGTGTGTGTGTGTGCACATGTGTTTGTTTCTGTGTGTGTGTGCACATGTGTTTCTGTGTGTGTGCACATGTGTTTGTTTCTGTGTGTGTGTGTGCGCACATGTGTTTGTTTCTGAGTGTGTGTGTGCGCACATGTGTTTGTTTCTGTGTGTGTGTGTGTGCACATGTGTTTGTTTCTGTGTGTGTGTGCACATGTGTTTGTTTCTGTGTGTGTGTGTGCGCATGTGTTTGTTTCTGTGTGTGTGTGTGTGTGTGTGTGTGCGCATGTGTTTGTTTCTGTGTGTGTGTGTGCACATGTGTTTGTTTCTGTGTGCGTGTGTGTGTGTGTGCACATGTGTTTGTTTCTGTGTGTGTGTGCACATGTGTTTGTTTCTGTGTGTGTGTGTGTGTGTGTGTGTGCACATGTGTTTGTTTCTGTGTGTGTGTGTGTGTGCGCACATGTGTTTGTTTCTGTGTGTGTGTGCGCACATGTGTTTGTTTCTGTGTGTGTGTGCGCACATGTGTTTGATTCTGTGTGTGTGTGTGTGTGTGCACATGTGTTTGTTTCTGTGTGTGTGTGCACATGTGTTTGTTTCTGTGTGTGTGTTTGTGCGCACATGTGTTTGTTTCTGTGTGTGTGTGTGTGTGTGTGTGTGTGTGTGTGTGCACATGTGTTTGTTTCTGTGTGTGTGTGTGCACATGTGTTTGTTTCTGTGTGTGTGTGTGCGCACATGTGTTTGTTCCTGTGTGTGTGTGTGTGTGCACATGTGTTTGTTTCTGTGTGTGTGTGTGTGTGTGTGTGTGTGCGCACGTGTTTGTTTCTGTGTGTGTGTGTGTGCACATGTGTTTGTTTCTGTGTGTGTGTGTGTGTGTGTGCGCACATGTGTTTGTTTCTGTGTGTGTGTGTGTGTGTGCACATTTGTTTGTTTCTGTGTGTGTGTGTGTGCGCACAGGTGTTTGTTTCTGTGTGTGTGTGTGTGCACATGTGTTTGTTTCTGTGTGTGTGTGTGCGCGCACATGTGTTTGTTTCTGTGTATGTGTGTGTGCGCACATGTGTTTGTTTCTGTGTGTGTGTGCGCACATGTGTTTGTTTCTGTGTGTGTGTGCGTGCGCACATGTGTTTGTTTCTGTGTGTGTGTGTGCGCACATGTGTTTGTTTGTGTGTGTGTGTGTGTACGTGTTTGTTTCTGTGTGTGTGTGTGTGCACGTGTTTGTTTCTGTGTGTGTGTGTGTGTGCACGTGTTTGTTTCTGTGTGTGTGTGTGCGCACATGTGTTTGTTTCTGTGTGTGTGTGTGTGTTTGGTTCTGTGTGTGTGTACGTGTTTGTTTCTGTGTGTGTGCACATGTGTTTGTTTCTGTGTGTGTGTGCGCACATGTGTTTGTTTCTGTGTGTGTGCACGTGTTTGTTTCTGTGTGTGTGTGTGTGCACGTGTTTGTTTCTGTGTGTGTGTGTGTGCACATGTGTTTGTTTCTGTGTGTGTGTGTGCGCACATGTGTTTGTTTCTGTGTGTGTGTGTGCGCACATGTGTTTGTTTCTGTGTGTGTGTGTACATGTTTGTTTCTGTGTGTGCGCACATGTGTTTGTTTCTGTGTGTGTGTGTGTGCACGTGTTTGTTTCTGTGTGTGTGTGTGCGCATGTGTTTGTTTCTGTGTGTGTGTGCGGTTGTTTCTGTGTGTGTGTGCGGTTGTTTCTGTGTGTGTGTGTGTGTGTGTGTGTGTGTGCGTGCACATGTGTTTGTTTCTGTGTGTGTGTGTGTGTGTGCACGTGTTTGTTTCTGTGTGTGTGTGTGTGTGTGTGTGCACGTGTTTGTTTCTGTGTGTGTGTGTGTGTGCACGTGTTTGTTTCTGTGTGTGTGTGTGTGTGCACGTGTTTGTTTCTGTGTGTGTGTGTGTGCACATGTGTTTGTTTCTGTGTGTGTGTGTGCACGTGTTTGTTTCTGTGTGTGTGTGTGTGTGCACGTGTTTGTTTCTGTGTGTGTGTGTGTGTGCGCACATGTGTTTGTTTCTGTGTGTGTGTGTGCACGTGTTTGTTTCTGTGTGTGTGTGTGTGTGTGTGTGTGTGTGTGTGTGTGTGTGTGTGTGTGTGGTTGTTTCTCTGTGTGTGTGTGTGTGCACGTGTGTTTGTTTCTGTGGGTGTGTGTGTGCACGTGTGTTTGTTTCTGTGTGTCTGTGTGCGCACATGTGTTTGTTTCTGTGTGTGCGTGTGTGCACGTGTTTGTTTCTGTGTGTGTGTGTGTGTGTGTGTGTGTGTGTGTGTGTGTGTGTGTGGTTGTTTCTGTGTGTGTGTGTGTGTGTGTGTGTGTGGTTGTTTCTGTGTGTGTGTGTGTGTGTGTGTGTGCGCACATGTGTTTGTTTCTGTGTGTGTGTGTGCGCGCGCACGTGTTTGTTTCTGTGTGTGTGTGCGCACATGTGTTTGTTTCTGTGTGTGTGTGCGCACATGTGTTTGTTTCTGTGTGTGTGTGTGTGTGCACATTTGTTTCTGTGTGTGTGTGTGTGTGCACGTGTTTGTTTCTGTGTGTGTGTGTGTGTGTGCACGTGTGTTTGTTTCTGTGTGTGTGCGCATGTGTTTGTTTCTGTGTGTGTGTGCGCACATGTGTTTGTTTCTGTGTGTGTGTGCGCACATGTGTTTGTTTCTGTGTGTGTGCGTTTGTTTGTGTGTGCGTGTGCACGTGTTTGTTTCTGTGTGTGTGTGTGTGCGCGCACATGTGTTTGTTTCTGTGTGTGTGCGCACATGTGTTTGTTTCTGTGTGTGTGTGTGTGCACGTGTTTGTGTGTGTGTGTGTGTGTGTGCACATGTGTTTGTTTCTGTGTGTGTGTGTGTGCACGTGTTTGTTTCTGTGTGTGTGTGTGTGCACATGTGTTTGTTTCTGTGTGTGTGTGTGCACGTGTTTGTTTCTGTGTGTGTGTGTGCTCATGTGTTTGTTTCTGTGTGTGTGTGCGTGCGCACATGTGTTTGTTTGTGTGTGTGCACGTGTTTGTTTCTGTGTGTGTGTGTGCGCACGTGTTTGTTTCTGTGTGTGTGCGCACATGTGTTTGTTTCTGTGTGCGTGTGCGCACATGTGTTTGTTTCTGTGTGTGTGTGCGCACGTGTTTGTTTCTCTGTGTGTGTGTGTGTGTGCGCGCACATGTGTTTGTTTCTGTGTGTGTGCGTTTATATGTGTGTGTGTGTGCACATGTGTTTGTTTCTGTGTGTGTGTGCGTACATGTGTTTGTTTCTGTGTGTGTGTGTGTGTGCACGTGTTTGTTTCTGTGTGTGTGTGTGTGTGTGTGCACATGTGTTTGTTTCTGTGTGTGTGTGTGTGTGCACGTGTTTGTTTCTGTGTGTGCATGTGTGCTCATATGTTTGTTTGTGTGTGTGTGCGTGCGCACATGTGTTTGTGTGTGTGCACGTGTTTGTTTGTGTGTGTGTGTGTGCACGTGTTTGTTTCTGTGTGTGTGTGCACATGTGTTTGTTTCTGTGTGTGTGTGTGCACATGTGTTTGTTTCTGTGTGTGTGTGTGTGCAGTTGTTTCTGTGTGTGTGCACGCACATATGTTTGTTTCTGTGTGTGCGTTTGTTTCTGTGTGTGTGTGCACATGTGTTTGTTTCTGTGTGTGTGTGTGTGTGTGTGTGCATATTTGTTTGTTTCTGTGTGTGTGCGCGTGCACACATGTGTTTGTTTCTGTGTGTGCGTGTGCGCGCACATGTGTTTGTTTCTGTGTGTGTGCGGTTGTTTCTGTGTGTGCGCGTTTGTTTCTGTGTGTGTGTGTGCGTTTGTTTGTGTGTGTGTGTGTGCGGTTGTTTGTGTGTGTGTGTGTGCCGTTGTTTGTGTGTGTGTGTGTGGTTGCTTCTGTGTGTGTGCACATGCTTGTTTGTGTGGGTGTGTGTGGTTGTTTCTGTGTGTGTGGTTGTTTCTGTGTGTGTATGTGCGGTTGTTTCTGTGTGTGTGCAGTTGTTTCTGTGTGTGTGTGTGTGTGTGTGGTTGTTTCTGTGAGTGTGGTTGTTTCTGTGTGTGTGCAGTTGTTTGTGTTTGTGTGCGCGGTTGTTTGTGTGTGTGTGTGTGTGCGCGGTTGTTTGTGTGTGTGTGTGTGTGGTTGTTTCTGTGTGTGTGTGTGCGCACATGTTTGTTTCTGTGTGCGCGCAGTTGTTTGTGTGTGTGTGCTTGCGGTTGTTTGTGTGTGTGTGCGTGTGGTTGTTTGTGTGTGTGTGAGATTGTTTGTGTGTGTGTGAGGTTGTTTGTTTGTGTGCGGTTGTTTGTGTGTGTGTGCAGTTGTTTGTGTGTGTGCGCGGTTGTTTGTGTGTGTGTGCAGTTGTTTCTGTGTGCACACGGTAGTTTGTGTGTGTGTGTGTGTGCAGTTGTTTGTGTATGTGTGTGTGTGTGCAGTTGTTTGTGTGTGTGTGGTTGTTTCTGTGTGTGTATGTGTGGTTGTTTCTGTGTGTGTGCAGTTGTTTGTGTGTGTGCGCGGTTGTTTGTGTGTGTGTGCAGTTGTTTCTGTGTGCTCACGGTAGTTTGTGTGTGTGTGTGTGCAGTTGTTTGTGTGTGTGTGTGTGTGCAGTTGTTTGTGTGTGTGTGTGCGGTTGTTTCTGTGTGTGTGCAGTTGTTTCTGTGTGTGCAGTTGTTTCTGTGTGTGTGCGCCGTTGTTTGGTGTGTGTGCGCGGTTGTTTGTGTATGTGTGTGCCCGGTTGTTTGTGTGTGTGTGTGCGGTTGTTTGTGTGCGTGTGGGTGTGTGCGGTTGTTTGTGTGTGTGTGTGCGGTTGTTTCTGTGTGTGTATGTGTGGTTGTTTCTGTGTGTGTGCAGTTGTTTCTGTGTATGTGCAGTTGTTTCTGTGTGTGTGCGCGGTTGTTTGTGTGTGTGTGTGTGCGGTTGTTTGTGTGTGTGTGTGGTTGTTTGTGTGTTTGTGCGGTTGTTTGTGTGTGTGTGCGGTTGTTTCTGTGTGCGTGTGCGGTTGTTTGTGTGTGTGTGTGCGGTTGTTTCTGTGTGTGTGTGCGCACGTGTTTGTTTCTGTGTGTGTGTGCGTTTGTTTGTGTGTGTGTGTGTGTGCCGTTGTTTCTGTGTGTGTGGTTGCTTCTGTGTGTGTGCACATGCTTGTTTGTGTGGGTGTGTGTGGTTGTTTCTGTGTGTGTGGTTGTTTCTGTGTGTGTATGTGCGGTTGTTTCTGTGTGTGTGCAGTTGTTTCTGTGTGTGTGTGTGTGTGTGTGTGTGTGTGTGTGTGTGGTTGTTTCTGTGAGTGTGGTTGTTTCTGTGTGTGTGCAGTTGTTTGTGTTTGTGTGCGCGGTTGTTTGTGTGTGTGTGTGTGTGCGCGGTTGTTTGTGTGTGTGTGTGTGTGTGGTTGTTTCTGTGTGTGTGTGTGCGCACATGTTTGTTTCTGTGTGCGCGCAGTTGTTTGTGTGTGTGTGCTTGCGGTTGTTTGTGTGTGTGTGCGTGCGGTTGTTTGTGTGTGTGTGAGATTGTTTGTGTGTGTGTGAGGTTGTTTGTTTGTGTGCGGTTGTTTGTGTGTGTGTGCAGTTGTTTGTGTGTGTGCGCGGTTGTTTGTGTGTGTGTGCAGTTGTTTCTGTGTGCACACGGTAGTTTGTGTGTGTGTGTGTGCAGTTGTTTGTTTATGTGTGTGTGTGTGCAGTTGTTTGTGTGTGTGTGGTTGTTTCTGTGTGTGTATGTGTGGTTGTTTCTGTGTGTGTGCAGTTGTTTGTGTGTGTGCGTGGTTGTTTGTGTGTGTGTGCAGTTGTTTCTGTGTGCTCACGGTAGTTTGTGTGTGTGTGTGTGCAGTTGTTTGTGTGTGTGTGTGTGTGCAGTTGTTTGTGTGTGTGTGTGCGGTTGTTTCTGTGTGTGTGCAGTTGTTTCTGTGTGTGCAGTTGTTTCTGTGTGTGTGCGCGGTTGTTTGTGTATGTGTGTGCCCGGTTGTTTGTGTGTGTGTGTGTGCGGTTGTTTGTGTGCGTGTGGGTGTGTGCGGTTGTTTGTGTGTGTGTGTGCGGTTGTTTCTGTGTGTGTATGTGTGGTTGTTTCTGTGTGTGTGCAGTTGTTTCTGTGTATGTGCAGTTGTTTCTGTGTGTGTGCGCGGTTGTTTGTGTGTGTGTGTGTGCGGTTGTTTGTGTGTGTGTGTGTGTGGTTGTTTGTGTGTTTGTGCGGTTGTTTGTGTGTGTGTGCGGTTGTTTCTGTGTGCGTGTGCGGTTGTTTGTGTGTGTATGTAGTTGTTGTCTGTATGTGCGGTTGTTTGTGTGTGTGTGCGGTTGTTTCTGTGTGTGTGCAGTTGCTTGTGTGTGTGCGGGGTTGTTTGTGTGTGTGTGCGGTTGTTTGTGTGTGTGTGTGCGAGCGGTTGTTTCTGTGTGTGTGTGCGGTTGTTTACGTGCGAGTATGCGGTTGTTTGTGTGTGTGTGTGTGTGTGTGTGTGGTTGTTTGTGTGTGTGTGTGGTTGTTTGTGTGTGTGTGTGTGCGGTTGTTTGTGCGTGTGTGCGGTTGTTTGTATGTGTGTGTGTGCCGTTGTTTGTGTGGGTGTGGTTGCTTGTGTGTGTGTGCACATGCTTGTTTGTGTGGGTGTGTGTGGTTGTTTCTGTGTGTGTATGTGCAGTTGTTTCTGTGTGTGTGCGGTTGTTTCTGTGTGTGTGTGTGCGGTTGTTTCTGTGTGTGTGTGTGCGGTTGTTTCTGTGTGTGTGCAGTTGTTTCTGTGTGTGCGCAGTTGTTTCTGTGTGTGCGCAGTTGTTTCTGTGTGTGTGCGCCTTTCTTTGTGTGTGTGTGTGCCGTTGTTTGTGTGTGTGTGTGTGTGTGTGTGTGTGTGTGCGGTTGTTTGTGTGTGTGTGTGTGGTTGTTTGTGTGTGTGTGTGTGGTTGTTTGTGTGTGTGTGTGCGCACATGTTTGTTTCTGTGTGTGTGCGCAGTTGTTTGTGTGTGTGTGCGGTTGTTGGTGTGTCTGTGCGTTTGTTTCTGTGTGTGTGTGCGGTTGTTTCTGTGTGTTTGTGCTGTTGTTTGTGTGTGTGTGCGGTTGTTTCTCTGTGTGTGTGCGGTTGTTTCTGTGTGTGTGTGTGTGGTTGTTCCCGTGTGGGTGTGCGGTTGTTTGTGTGTGTGTGCGGTTGTTTCTGTGTGTGTGTGTGTGGTTGTTTCTGCATGTGTGTGTGGTTGTTTCTGTGTGTGTTTGCATTTGTTTCTGTGTGTGTGTGTGTACACGTGTTTGTTTCTGTGTGTGTGTGTGTGCACGTGTTTGTTTCTGTGTGTGTGCGGCTGTTTCTGTGTGTGTGCACATGTGTTTGTTTCTGTGTGTGTGTGTGTGCACGTGTTTGTTTCTGTGTGTGTGTGTGCACATATTTGTTTCTGTGTGTGTGTGCACATGTGTTTGTTTATGTGTGTGTGTGTGCGCGCACATGTGTTTGTGTCTGTGTGTGTGCGCGCACATGTTTGTTTCTGTGTGTGTGTGTGCGCACACATGTTTGTTTCTGTGTGTGTGTGTGTGCACATGTTTGTTTGTGTGTGTGTGTGCGTGTGCACATGTGTTTGTTTCTGTGTGTGTGTGTGCGCACATGTGTTCGTTTCTGTGTGTGTGTGTGTGTGTGCACGTGTTTGTTTCTGTGTGTGTGTGTGCGCACATGTGTTTGTTTCTGTGTGTGTGTGTGTGTGCACATGTGT
>JANJGN010000015.1:120696175-120706175 GCA_026770705.1 Isurus oxyrinchus
GTGTGTGGTTGTTTCTGTGTGTGTGTGTGTGTGCGCACATGTTTGTTTCTGTGTGTGTGCGCAGTTGTTTGTGTGTGTGTGCTTGCGGTTGTTTGTGTGTGTGTGCGTGCGGTTGTTTGTGTGTGTGTGAGATTGTTTGTGTGTGTGTGAGGTTGTTTGTTTGTGTGTGGTTGTTTCTGTGTGTGTTCAGTTGTTTGTGTGTGTGCGCGGTTGTTTGTGTGTGTGTGCAGTTGTTTCTGTGTGCACATGGTAGTTTGTGTGTGTGTGTGTGCAGTTGTTTGTGTGTGTGTGTATGTGTGCGGTTGTTTGTGTGTGTGTGCAGTTGTTTGTGTGTGTGTGCGGTTGTTTGTGTGTGTGTGTGTGTGTGCAGTTGTTTGTGTGTGTGTGCGGTTGTTTGTGTGTGTGCAGTTGTTTCTGTGTGTGTGCGCTGTTGTTTGGTGTGTGTGCACGGTTGTTTGTGTATGTGTGTGCGCAGTTGTTTGTGTGTGTGTGTGCAGTTGTTTCTGTGTGTGTGCAGTTGTTTCTGTGTGTGTGCGTGGTTGTTTGTGTATGTGTGTGCGCGGCTGTTTGTGTGTGTGTGTGCGGTTGTTTGTGTGCGTGTGGGTGTGTGCGGTTGTTTGTGTGTGTGTGCAGTTGTTTGTGTGTGTGTGTGCGGTTGTTTCTGTGTGTGTATGTGTGGTTGTTTCTGTGTGTGTGCATGTGTGGTTGTTTCTGTGAGTGTGCAGTTGTTTCTGTGTATGTGCAGTTGTTTGTGTGTGTGTGCGCGGTTGTTTGTGTGTGTGTGCGCGGTTGTTTGTGTGTGTGTGTGCGCGGTTGTTTGTGTGTGTGTGTGTGTGTGTGTGTGTGTGAGGTTGTTTGTGTGTGTGTGTGCAGTTGTTTGTGTGTGTGTGTGTGTGCGGTTGTTTCTGTGTGTGTGCGGTTGTTTGTGTGTGTGTGTGTGTGCGGTTGTTTTTGTGTGTGTGTGCGGTTGTTTTTGTGTGTGTGTGCGGGTGTTTCTGTGTGTGTGTATGGTTGTTTCTGTGAGTGTGTGTGTGTGGTTGTTTCTGTGTGTGTGTGCGGTTGTTTCTGTGTGTGTGTGCGGTTGTTTCTGTGTGTGTGTGTGTGTGTGTGTGTGTGTGTGTGCGTGCACATGTGTTTGTTTCTGTGTGTGTGTGTGTGTGTGTGTGTGTGCACGTGTTTGTTTCTGTGTGTGTGTGCACGTGTTTGTTTCTGTGTGTGTGCACGTGTTTGTTTCTGTGTGTGTGTGTGTGTGTGCACGTGTTTGTTTCTGTGTGTGTGTGTGTGTGCACATGTGTTTGTTTCTGTGTGTGTGTGTGCACGTGTTTGTTTCTGTGTGTGTACGTGTGCACGTGTTTGTTTCTGTGTGTGTGTGTGTGTGTGTGTGCGCACAAGTGTTTGTTTCTGTGTGTGTGTGTGCGCACGTGTTTGTTTCTGTGTGTGTGTGTGTGTGTGTGTGTGGGGTTGTTTCTCTGTGTGTGTGTGTGCGTGTGTGCACGTGTGTTTGTTTCTGTGTGTGTGTGTGCACGTGTTTGTTTGTGTGTGTGTGTGTGTGTGTGTGCACGTGTGTTTGTTTCTGTGTGTGTGTGCGCACATGTGTTTGTTTCTGTGTGTGTGTGTGTGTGCACGTGTTTGTTTCTGTGTGTGTGTGGGTGTGTGTGTGTGTGTGTGCACGTGTGTTTGTTTCTGTGTGTGTGTGCGCGCGCACATGTGTTTGTTTCTGTGTGTGTGTGTGCGCACATGTTTGTTTCTGTGTGTGTGTGCGCACATGTGTTTGTTTCTGTGTGTGTGTGTGTGTGCACATGTTTGTTTCTGTGTGTGTGTGTGTGTGTGCACGTGTTTGTTTCTGTGTGTGTGTGTGTGTGTGTGCACGTGTGTTTGTTTCTGTGTGTGTGTGTGTGCGCATGTGTTTGTTTCTGTGTGTGTGTGCGCACATGTGTTTGTTTCTGTGTGTGTGTGCGCACATGTGTTTGTTTCTGTGTGTGTGCGTTTGTTTGTGTGTGTGTGTGCACGTGTTTGTTTCTGTGTGTGTGTGTGTGTGCGCGCACATGTGTTTGTTTCTGTGTGTGTGCGCGCACGTGTTTGTTTCTGTGTGTGTGTGTGCGCACATGTGTTTGTGTGTGTGTGTGTGCACATGTGTTTGTTTCTGTGTGTGTGTGCACGTGTTTGTTTCTGTGTGTGTGTGTGTGCACATGTGCTTGTGTGTGTGTGTGTGTGTGTGTGCACATGTGTTTGTTTCTGTGTGTGTGTGCACGTGTTTGTTTCTGTGTGTGTGTGTGTGCGCACGTGTTTGTTTCTGTGTGTGTGTGTGCACGTGTTTGTTTCTGTGTGTGTGTGTGTGCACGTGTTTGTTTCTGTGTGTGTGTGTGTGCACGTGTTTGTTTCTGTGTGTGTGTGTGTGCGCACGTGTTTGTTTCTGTGTGTGTGTGTGTGTGCACGTGTTTGTTTCTGTGTGTGTGTGCTCATGTGTTTCTTTCTGTGTGTGTGTGTGCATGCGCACATGTGTTTGTTTGTGTGTGTGCACGTGTTTGTTTCTGTGTGTGTGTGTGCGCACGTGTTTGTTTCTGTGTGTGTGTGTGCGTGCGGTTGTTTGTGTGTGTGTGCGGTTGTTTCTGTGTGTGCGGTTGTTTCTGTGTGTGTGCAGTTGTTTCTGTGTGTGTGTTCGGTTGTTTGTGTGCGCGCAGTTGTTTCTGTGTGTGTGCAGTTGTTTGTGTGTGTGCGCAGTTGTGTCTGTGTGTGCAGTTGTTTGTGTGTGTGTGCGTGTGGTTGTTTGTGTGTGTGCGGTTGTTTCTGTGTGTGCGGTTGTTTCTGTGTGTGCGGTTGCTTGTGTGTGTGTGCGGTTGTTTGTGTGTGCGCAGTTGTTTCTGTGTGTGTGTGTGTGTGTGTGTGTGTGTGTGTGTGTGTGTGTGTGTGTGCGGTTGTTTCGGTGTGTGTGGTTGTTTGTGTGTGTGTTTGGTTGTTTGTGTGTGTGTGTTTGGTTGTTTGTGTGTGTGTGCGGTTGTTTCTGTGTGTGTGTGTGGTTGCTTCTGTGTGTGTGCACATGCTTGTTTGTGTGAGTGTGTGTGATTGTTTCTGTGTGTGTGGTTGTTTCTGTGTGTGTATGTGCGGTTGTTTCTGTGTGTGTGCAGTTGTTTCTGTGTGTGTGTGTGTGTGTGTGGTTGTTTCTGTGAGTGTGGTTGTTTCTGTGTGTGTGCAGTTGTTTCTGTGTGTGCGCCATTGTTTGTGTGTGTGTGCGCGGTTGTTTGTGTGTGTGTGTGTGTGTGTGTGTGTGTGTGTGTGCGCGCGCGGTTGTTTGTGTGTGTGTGTGAGGTTGTTTGTGTGTGTGTGTGTGTGTGTGGTTGTTTCTGTGTGTGTGTGTGTGCGCACATGTTTGTTTCTGTGTGTGTGTGTGTGTGAGGTTGTTTGTGTGTGTGTGTGTGTGTGGTTGTTTCTGTGTGTGTGTGTGTGTGCGCACATGTTTGTTTCTGTGTGTGTGCGCAGTTGTTTGTGTGTGTGTGCTTGCGGTTGTTTGTGTGTGTGTGCGTGCGGTTGTTTGTGTGTGTGTGAGATTGTTTGTGTGTGTGTGAGGTTGTTTGTTTGTGTGTGGTTGTTTCTGTGTGTGTTCAGTTGTTTGTGTGTGCGCGGTTGTTTGTGTGTGTGCAGTTGTTTCTGTGTGCACACGGTAGTTTGTGTGTGTGTGTGTGCAGTTGTTTGTGTGTGTGTGTATGTGTGCAGTTGTTTGTGTGTGTGTGCAGTTGTTTGTGTGTGTGTGTGCGGTTGTTTGTGTGTGTGCGGTTGTTTGTGTGTGTGTGCATTTGTTTCTGTGTGTGCAGTTGTTTCTGTGTGTGTGCGCCGTTGTTTGGTGTGTGTGCGCGGTTGTTTGTGTATGTGTGTGCGCGGTTGTTTGTGTGTGTGTGTGCAGTTGTTTCTGTGTGTGTGCAGTTGTTTCTGTGTGTGTGCGTGGTTGTTTGTGTATGTGTGTGCGCGGCTGTTTGTGTGTGTGCGTGCGGTTGTTTGTGTGCGTGTGGGTGTGTGCGGTTGTTTGTGTGTGTGTGCAGTTGTTTGTGTGTGTGTGTGCGGTTGTTTCTGTGTGTGTATGTGTGGTTGTTTCTGTGTGTGTGCATGTGTGGTTGTTTCTGTGAGTGTGCAGTTGTTTCTGTGTATGTGCAGTTGTTTGTGTGTGTGTGCGCGGTTGTTTGTGTGTGTGTGCGCGGTTGTTTGTGTGTGTGTGTGCGCGGTTGTTTGTGTGTGTGTGTGTGTGTGTGTGTGTGAGGTTGTTTGTGTGTGTGTGTGCAGTTGTTTGTGTGTGTGTGTGTGTGCGGTTGTTTCTGTGTGTGTGCGGTTGTTTGTGTGTGTGTGTGTGCGGTTGTTTTTGTGTGTGTGTGCGGTTGTTTTTGTGTGTGTGTGCGGGTGTTTCTGTGTGTGTGTATGGTTGTTTCTGTGAGTGTGTGTGTGTGGTTGTTTCTGTGTGTGTGTGCGGTTGTTTCTGTGTGTGTGTGCGGTTGTTTCTGTGTGTGTGTGTGTGTGTGTGTGTGTGTGTGCGTGCACATGTGTTTGTTTCTGTGTGTGTGTGTGTGTGCACGTGTTTGTTTCTGTGTGTGTGTGTGTGTGTGTGCACGTGTTTGTTTCTGTGTGTGTGTGTGTGCACGTGTTTGTTTCTGTGTGTGTGTGTGTGCACGTGTTTGTTTCTGTGTGTGTGTGTGCACGTGTTTGTGTGTGTGTGTGTGTGTGTGTGTGCGCACATGTGTTTGTTTCTGTGTGTGTGTGTGTGTGCACGTGTTTGTTTCTGTGTGTGTGTGTGTGTGTGTGTGTGTGTGTGGTTGTTTCTCTGTGTGTGTGTGTGTGTGTGCACGTGTGTTTGTTTCTGTGTGTGTGTGCACGTGTTTGTTTGTGTGTGTGTGTGTGTGCACGTGTGTTTGTTTCTGTGTGTGTGTGTGCGCACATGTGTTTGTTTCTGTGTGTGTGTGTGTGTGCACGTGTTTGTTTCTGTGTGTGTGTGTGTGTGTGTGGTTGTTTCTGTGTGTGTGTGTGTGTGTGTGCACGTGTGTTTGTTTCTGTGTGTGTGTGTGCGCGCGCACATGTGTTTGTTTCTGTGTGTGTGTGCGCACGTGTTTGTTTCTGTGTGTGTGTGCGCACATGTGTTTGTTTCTGTGTGTGTGTGTGTGTGTGCACATGTTTGTTTCTGTGTGTGTGTGTGTGTGTGTGTGTGTGTGCACGTGTTTGTTTCTGTGTGTGTGTGTGTGTGTGTGTGCACGTGTGTTTGTTTCTGTGTGTGTGTGTGTGCGCATGTGTTTGTTTCTGTGTGTGTGTGCGCACATGTGTTTGTTTCTGTGTGTGCGCGCGCACATGTGTTTGTTTCTGTGTGTGTGTGCGCACGTGTTTGTTTCTGTGTGTGTGTGCGCACATGTGTTTGTTTCTGTGTGTGTGTGTGTGTGCACATGTTTGTTTCTGTGTGTGTGTGTGTGTGTGCACGTGTTTGTTTCTGTGTGTGTGTGTGTGTGTGTGTGTGTGTGCACGTGTGTTTGTTTCTGTGTGTGTGTGTGCGCATGTGTTTGTTTCTGTGTGTGTGTGCGCACATGTGTTTGTTTCTGTGTGTGTGTGCGCACATGTGTTTGTTTCTCTGTGTGTGCGTTTGTTTGTGTGTGTGTGCACGTGTTTGTTTCTGTGTGTGTGTGTGTGCGCGCACATGTGTTTGTTTCTGTGTGTGTGTGTGCGCACATGTGTTTGTTTCTGTGTGTGTGTGCGCACATGTGTTTGTGTGTGTGTGTGTGTGCACATGTGTTTGTTTCTGTGTGTGTGTGCACGTGTTTGTTTCTGTGTGTGTGTGTGTGCACATGTGTTTGTGTGTGTGTGTGTGTGTGCACATGTGTTTGTTTCTGTGTGTGTGTGTGCACGTGTTTGTTTCTGTGTGTGTGTGTGTGCACATGTGTTTGTTTCTGTGTGTGTGTGTGTGCACGTGTTTGTTTCTGTGTGTGTGTGTGCTCATGTGTTTGTTTCTGTGTGTGTGTGTGCGTGCGCACATGTGTTTGTTTGTGTGTGTGCACGTGTTTGTTTCTGTGTGTGTGTGTGCGCACGTGTTTGTTTCTGTGTGTGTGTGCGCACATGTGTTTGTTTCTGTGTGTGTGTGCGCACATGTGTTTGTTTCTGTGTGTGTGTGTGCGCACGTGTTTGTTTCTCTGTGTGTGTGTGTGCGCGCACATGTGTTTGTTTCTGTGTGTGTGCGTTTGTATGTGTGTGTGTGTGCACATGTGTTTGTTTCTGTGTGTGTGTGCGTACATGTGTTTGTTTCTGTGTGTGTGTGTGTGTGCACGTGTTTGTTTCTGTGTGTGTGTGTGTGTGTGTGTGCACATGTGTTTGTTTCTGTGTGTATGTGTGCACTTGTTTGTTTCTGTGTGTGCGTGTGTGCTCATGTGTTTGTTTCTGTGTGTGTGTGCGTGCGCACATGTGTTTGTTTGTGTGTGTGCACGTGTTTGTTTCTGTGTGTGTGTGTGCACGTGTTTGTTTCTGTGTGTGTGTGCACATGTGTTTGTTTCTGTGTGTGTGTGCACATGTGTTTGTTTCTGTGTGTGTGCGTGTGCAGTTGTTTCTGTGTGTGTGCACGCACATGTGTTTGTTTCTGTGTGTGCGTTTGTTTCTGTGTGTGTGTGCACATGTGTTTGTTTCTGTGTGTGTGCGCGCGCACATGTGTTTGTTTCTATGTGTGTGTGTACGCGCACATGTGTTTGTTTCTGTGTGTGTGTGCGGTTGTTTGTGTGTGTGTGTGTGGTTGCTTCTGTGTGTGTGGTTGTTTCTGTGTGTGTATGTGCGGTTGTTTCTGTGTGTGTGGGTGTGTGTGGTTGTTTCTGTGTGTGTGGTTGTTTCTGTGTGTGTATGTGCGGTTGTTTCTGTGTGTGTGGGTGTGTGTGGTTGTTTCTGTGAGTGTGGTTGTTTCTGTGTGTGTGCAGTTGTTTGTGTGTGTGTGTGCGCGGTTGTTTGTGTGTGTGTGTGTGCGCGGTTGTTTGTGTGTGTGTGTGTGTGTGTGTGTGGTTGTTTCTGTGTGTGTGTGTGTGCGCACATGTTTGTTTCTGTGTGCGCGCAGTTGTTTGTGTGTGTGTGCGTGCGGTTGTTTGTGTGTGTGTGAGATTGGGTGTGTGTGAGGTTGTTTGTGTGCGGTTGTTTGTGTGTGTGTGCAGTTGTTTCTGTGTGCACACGGTAGTTTGTGTGTGTGAGTGTGTGTGTGCAGTTGTTTGTGTGTGTGTGTGTGTGTGTGTGTGTGTGTGTGTGCAGTTGTTTGTGTGTGTCTGGTTGTTTCTGTGTGTGTATGTGTGGTTGTTTCTGTGTGTGTGCAGTTGTTTCTGTGTGTGCGCGGTTGTTTGTGTGTGTGTGCAGTTGTTTCTGTGTGCTCACGGTAGTTTGTGTGTGTGTGTGTGTGCAGTTGTTTGTGTGTGTGTGTGTGTGCAGTTGTTTGTGTGTGTGTGTGTGCGGTTGTTTCTGTGTGTGTGCAGTTGTTTCTGTGTGTGCAGTTGTTTCTGTGTGTGTGCGCCGTTGTTTGGTGTGTGCGCGCGGTTGTTTGTGTATGTGTGTGCCCGGTTGTTTGTGTGTGTGTGTGCGGTTGTTTGTGTGCGTGTGGGTGTGTGCGGTTGTTTGTGTGCGTGTGGGTGTGTGCGGTTGTTTGTGTGTGTGTGTGCGGTTGTTTGTGTGTGTGTATGTGTGGTTGTTTCTGTGTGTGTGCAGTTGTTTCTGTGTATGTGCAGTTGTTTCTGTGTGTGTGCGGTTGTTTGTGTGTGTGTGTGTGGTTGTTTGTGTGTTTGTGCGGTTGTTTGTGTGTGTGTGCGGTTGTTTCTGTGTGCGTGTGCGGTTGTTTGTGTGTGTGTGTAGTTGTTGTCTGTATGTGCGGTTGTTTGTGTGTGTGCGGTTGTTTCTGTGTGTGTGCAGTTGCTTGTGTGTGTGCGGGGTTGTTTGTGTGTGTGTGCGGTTGTTTGTGTGTGTGTGTGCGAGCGGTTGTTTCTGTGTGTGTGTGCGGTTGTTTACGTGCGAGTATGCGGTTGTTTGTTTGTGTGTGTGTGTGGTTGCTTGTGTGTGTGTGTGGTTGTTTGTGTGTGTGTGTGTGCGGTTGTTTGTGTGTGTGTGCGGTTGTTTGTGTGTGTGTGCCGTTGTTTGTGTGGGTGTGGTTGCTTGTGTGTGTGTGCACATGCTTGTTTGTGTGGGTGTGTGTGGTTGTTTCTGTGTGTGTATGTGCAGTTGTTTCTGTGTGTGTGCAGTTGTTTCTGTGTGTGTGTGTGCGGTTGTTTCTGTGTGTGTGTGTGTGCGGTTGTTTCTGTGTGTGTGGTTGTTTCTGTGTGTGTGCAGTTGTTTCTGTGTGTGCGCAGTTGTTTCTGTGTGTGTGCGCCGTTCTTTGTGTGTGTGTGTGCCGTTGTTTGTGTGTGTGTGTGTGTGTGTGCGGTTGTTTGTGTGTGTGTGTGTGTGGTTGTTTGTGTGTGTGTGTGTGGTTGTTTGTGTGTGTGTGTGTGCGCACATGTTTGTTTCTGTGTGCGTGCGCAGTTGTTTGTGTGTGTGTGCGGTTGTTTGTGTGTCTGTGCGTTTGTTTCTGTGTGTGTGTGCGGTTGTTTCTGTGTGTTTGTGCTGTTGTTTGTGTGTGTGTGCGGTTGTTTCTCTGTGTGTGTGCGGTTGTTTGTGTGTGTGTGTGTGTGGTTGTTCCCGTGTGTGTGTGCGGTTGTTTGTGTGTGTGTGCGGTTGTTTCTGTGTGTGTGTGTGTGTGTGGTTGTTTCTGCGTGTGTGTGTGGTTGTTTCTGTGTGTGTTTGCATTTGTTTCTGTGTGTGTGTGTGTACACGTGTTTGTTTCTGTGTGTGTGTGTGTGTGCACGTGTTTGTTTCTGTGTGTGTGCGGCTGTTTCTGTGTGTGTGCACATGTGTTTGTTTCTGTGTGTGTGTGTGCGCACATGTGTTTGTTTGTGTGTGTGTGTGTGTGCACGTGTTTGTTTCTGTGTGTGTGTGTGTGTGCACATATTTGTTTCTGTGTGTGTGTGCACATGTGTTTGTTTATGGGTGTGTGTGTGCGCGCACATGTGTTTGTGTCTGTGTGTGTGTGTGTGTGTGTGCGCACACATGTTTGTTTCTGTGTGTGTGTGCGCGCACACATGTTTGTTTCTGCGTGTGTGTGTGCACGTGTTTGTTTGTGTGTGTGTGTGCGTGTGCACATGTGTTTGTTTCTGTGTGTGTGTGTGCGCACATGTGTTCGTTTCTGTGTGTGTGTGTGTGTGTGTGTGTGTGTGTGCACGTGTTTGTTTCTGTGTGTGTGTGCGCACGTGTTTGTTTCTGTGTGTGTGTGTGTGTGTGTGTGCACATGTGTTTGTTTCTGTGTGTGTGTGTGCACATGTGTTTGTTTCTGTGTGTGTGTGTGCGCACATGTGTTTTTTTCTGTGTGTGTGTGTGCACGTGTTTGTTTCTGTGTGTGTGTGTGTGTGTGCACGTGTTTGTTTCTGTGTGTGTGTGTGTGCACATGTGTTTGTTTCTGTGTGTGTGTGTGTGTGCGCACATGTGTTTGTTTCTGTGTGTGTGTGTGTGTGTGTGTGTGTGTGTGTGGTCATGTCTTTGTTTCTGTGTGTGTGTGTGCGCACACATGTGTTTGTTTCCGTGTGTGTGTGTGCGTGTGTGTGCACATGTGTTTGTTTCTGTGTGTGTGTGTGCACGTGTTTGTGTGTGTGTGTGTGTGCACATGTGTTTGTGTGTGTGTGTGTGCACATGTGTTTGTTTCCGTGTGTGTGTGCACATGTGTTTGTTTGTGTGTGTGTGTGCACGTGTTTGTTTCTGTGTGTGTGTGTGTGTGCGCACGTGTTTGTTTCTGTGCGTGTGTGTGCGCACGTGTTTGTTTGTGTGTGTGTTTGTGCACGTGTTTGTGTGTGTGTGCGTGTGTGCACGTGTTTGTGTGCGTGTGTGTGTGTGTGCACATGTGTTTATTTCTGTGTGTGTGTGTGTGTGTGTGTGTGTGTGCACATTTTTGTTTCTGTGTGTGTGTGTGCACGTGTTTCTTTCTGTGTGTGTGTGT